>JALIZF010001166.1:0-166196 GCA_029948255.1 Telmatactis stephensoni
CATTCTGGTACTTCTCAGTAGTAAAAAGATGCTATTGTGTAAATGTCTTATTGTGATAAAAACCAAGGGGGGGGGGGGGGGGGGAGGGGAGGGAGGAGGAACTCTGGTCAGGTATGCCCGTCAGAAATTTTCAACAATACTAAAAGATACCGGACGTCTTTTTTAGAAAGGGTGTGGCTGGATGAAAACCCTAAAAGATACCAAATTATTGATTTTTACCTGTAAGAGATACAACGAGCATACCCATTCCTTTTTCCTTTTAAAATGGAGTCCCACCCCCCCCCCCAACCCTAACCCTACCCCCCAACTACAAAACTTGGTTGTTATTTAATGACGTACCTCCACTTCATCTTCATCACTGTCGTCCAACAATGCAGAAAGCTTGGGCTTGACTTTTTTGCTATGCTTCTTTGGTCTAGCTTTTGTAACCTAATAAAAATCCAAAGAGAAATCAATTTTAATACAGACATTGGGAGACATCCTTACTGAAATTCCACTGATCATTTTGATTTACAATCCTTCTTTTGGATCCCTTCCAGGTTGGTGAGATTCTGCCAGTACAGGGTAAGGATACTAGTGCAGAAGCCTCATAACACTTTTGGCAATTATTAATAATAAATCCATGAATTCAGTAGAAATGATAACACAAGCACTGTCATACTCACTTTTGGTTTTCCAGATTTCCCACACAAAATCTCTTCTTTTTTGTCATCTATGATAAAAGGAAGATACACAAACCAGAAATGTTAAGAAATACTGTGCTAGCTTTTCAAGTTGTATATTTTGATGGAGAGGTATTAGGATACATAGAAATGGAATGAAAAAATAATGGAAATGAATGGAACAGAATGGGATTGAAAAGAGTGCCAAAAAGGAGAACAAATGGAGAGCTATCGTTATACTAAAATGGGGACAAGCTGAGTCATATGCATGTATTCACCTTGGGATTCCATCAATTTTTCTTTATTTGCAAGAAGAATTTCAATGTCTGACTCCAGTTTCTTGTCCAGTGGTTCAAGGTCTTTGATAAGCTGTATAGAGAAATATGAAGCTATTTAGACATCATAAAGGTCAACAGGCCAATTGTATATACTTTTTTGCACTGACTCTTTCAAGATCATCTAACCTAGAAGCTGAGACCAAAATGGCTCCTGGGCACACTAGCAATATATGGATTTTCATATCTTTTATCTATGAATTTGCCACATGATCATGTTTGGAATACCAAAAAATTGGGAATTTGTAAATGGACCCCCTATCCTCTGGAACTTCCATTTTTCTTCCATACAAACTCTGCAATTTTGTTCTTTCTCTGACCCCCTCCCCTCAAGAATTTCCCATTCCCTCCACGGTGGTGGTGGTGGATATCTTCTAGAACTGCACACAATGATACTTTGCAGCCATGCATGCTGAGCTTTTAAGTCACTTTCAGACAAAAACCTCAATTATCCTCCACAACATTTCAACTGCCTTATCCACCACGTAAAATTGTCCCTGCTTCCATAACCTTGGCTTCCTTCACTAATACAGCTTCTGTTATATGTTCCAGTATCTAAATACTTACATTTCTGTATTGGACAATTCTTTCAATAACAGGGTGATCTTTGACAGGAGTTTGTTTGGATTTCAACAACAGATAGAACCCAATATTTATACAGTAACTGGAATTCAAGCAAATAAGATCATGACAACAAATTAGTTAGCAAATGAAGGGTTGCCAACAAAAATGACCAAAGTGACTTTTTGATGCCCAGACATTGATATTTGGGTATAGGAAAGCTATTGCTAATTTATATCATTTTACACTATTGAAAAATTCATCCACAAAGTCATTTAGGCCATTTTCAAGAGCAGGCCTTCAATATATTTTAATATAGAATGGCATTATAGTATAAGGGCTTACTTGAGATAGAGTCTATATTTGAGCTCAATATACTTCGAACCCTGTAAATAATAAAAAATATATATTACCGTTTCAAAATAAGTCCATTTCTAGGAACTTGGTTTTGGTCTAAGGTAGGGCCTTGCATGATTGGGCATTTACACTAATATCACAATGTACTGCACCCAATGTACAATTACATTTATTCAATACTGCTATATCATTAAATTTTATAAAAAAATGTTAAAAATGTACCTCAGTAGGAAGTTTACCACTTTTTGATAGCTGCAACAGTGGAGATATCTTAGATACAAGTTCATTCAGCTGAAACATTGGAACACGGTATATTTATATTTAGTTTTTGTCTCTCATGCATTGCAATTGAATTTAGTACAGTATACATTTAGTTTTTATTACACTTAAATGACAGCGATTTCAACTTACTTTTTCTTTATACTGGTCCAGTAGTTCAAAGAGTTCAGGAGATTCTCGGAACAAAATCTACATACAAATATTTTCAGATAAATATTACAGTATTGAAACAACAGCAACAACAACAACAAAAACACACACATTGGGAACACAAAACTTCCTAGAGAATGGCACCCCTGGCAATAGAATGATAATGGACATTGTTGAGACAAGGCTATTTTAGTAAGCCATTCGCATGTAGTTGCTAGGTTGGTTGCAAGACAGCCATGATGATGAAAACTGTTGGTGGCATTGTACAATGATGCTTGCCTACTTTTGTACAGTGTTAGCAATGTGAATAGTTACATGTAGTCTGTACATGATACTAAATGTTGTATTATAACTATAACTTTGAAATCTCACTTGGTTTAATATACTGTACCTCTAATTTCTGTTCTTTAGACAGTTTAGTGAGGTCCATAACAACTGTTTTCTTGACCTGTGAAATACCAACTCTTACATAAATCAAAAGGAAGATATGCTAACCTTGCACATAGTATAGTAATATGTACCTCATCTTCCTTATCAGATTTTTCTTCAGCATCATCTTCTTGTGGAATCTAATGTAAAAATAGATCATAAATTTATGACAACTGAGCTAACTTTACCTGTAGTACATGTAACACCTCATGATTAGCTGAACAGTGATCCCAAGTTTACTAAGGATGGCACTGCAAGGCCTTTATGGCCATTCTCCATTCATCGCAGAAAGCACTTGCAGTGATGATTTTTACTTGTAGCGAAATGTGGAACAATAGACTTTATTTCCAATGGGTACTCATTAGCTCGCTGCGAGTGCTTTCAGTGAGGACTGGAGAATGGCCTTTACTGTTAAATGTACATGTAGTATTTGCTTCGCAGGCAGTTTTAGGCCTTGCATAATGTGTGGTCAACTTCTCTTTCAATAACCAGTCTTATGCAAGGAGGGAATGTTGGATAATGAGATAAGAAATGATACATGTAGCAAAGACAACCACATCTGCAGACTTTTATCCAATAGACAACTTTCATTAAATAATGTAAGATAAATTATCAAAATGAATAGTATCTGTCCATACAGGGCATACTGTACCTGAAAGTCTGCAGTATCAAAGTCCTCCTCATCTAAACCAGCAGCCAGTCTCTTCTGCAAAGCCATTGCCTCTTCCTCTTCTTCCTTCTCCAACTCCAGTGCCTCTTCACCTGATTCTGTAGTGATAATGAAGTTCATTTTCAATTCCAGATCATGATCCAGATCACTATCTCAAATAATGTTCATTGACATCCAGTAATGCTCATGTTTCATTTGAAAATGATTTAGCGACTCAATGAAACATCAGGCTAAAGCTGCTATATTTACAACTATCTCCTCAAGGAAACCACAATTGGAATTGAATTTGGACACATTTTCAGTGCTCCAATTTCAAATTTTATTAGTAAATGTTATACATGTACTTCACATGTCAACATACTGGAATGTGCAGTCCCAGAATACCCATACCCTACCATCTAGGGAACTGAAAACTCTGGAGTGGGGGGGGGGGGGGGGGGGGTGGTGGTGGTGGGGGATGGGGTGGGGGTTCAGATAAAGAAAATATTGGAAGTTCTAAGAGGTGTGGGGTGGGGATGTTTGGGTTGAGGCTCTTTTACAAACTCCCTAAGTGGTGGGACATGGGTATTTTCTGTGCAAGTTGTGTACATAGTATAGAATTATAAAAGATACATACCATATTCTGCCTCTGCAGTGTCAGCACTATAGTAAGTGGCTTTTTTCTTGCCCCAAGATTTTTCATCAGGTAGCTCTATGATATCAAGCAAAGAATTGGACAGGTATTCAGTAAACAGAAAACTGGTGGCTGATGCTTGATCAATTTTTTTAATACATAACAAATCTTACTTTCCTCTTGATCACTATCATCATCATTGTTATCATCATCATCATCATCTTCCTGTAAAGTTGGGGGGAAAAAGTTGTTACAGACTAATTTTATCAGGGCCATAACCAGGGGTTTTGCTTGGTGGGTGCACATGAAATGGGAATGGAACTATGTCTAAGTTTGCTTTGTCTAATTCCCTTATCTTTCCCAACATTTTTTTTCCTGCACAGTGAGATCAGAGCTAGCACAATTATAGATAAATGGACCTTTGGCTTCTACAGGGGGGTGCATGTGCACCTAGTGCACCCCCCTTAGCTTAGTTACACCCATGATTTAAAGACACCTGGTTGTCTTTAAAATGAGTTTTAAAAAGATTCACAGTGGAAAGTGTGCATTTTTACTGATTTTATCATTTGGAAAAATCACCTTCATTAAAGCTGGCATGGTGTTGCTATGGTAACCTTCCAAGCAATCATTTTCTTATCAAACAGTTCCGTGATTCATGTGATCTGTTATTTAGTTGGCTGGACTGGTATCAGAGTATATGTTTATTAGCTATAATATGCTTTTTCCTATTGGTATTAAGGAGGCCCTGGAGCTTTAGACATGTACCTTGATCCTTAAAAACAAAGACTGTCATATTGTTCAATATAGATTGGAATCATGTCTCAAAGAGATAAGAAAAACTTACTTCATCATTATCATTATCTTCATCTTCTTCTTCATCAGAGTCAGGCAGATCTAATCCCATAATATCCTAAATTTATTTTAAGAAAATGGAATAAATAATTTCAAAGTTCTTAATCATAAAACTGTACAACTAGAGCTCTATAAAAAGGGCAACTTACAACTTTTTTTCAAGTATTTAATTTAATTTTAATAATTTAATAATGAATTATTTTATTAATAACTTTTTATTTTCAACTTTTTTTTATAGCAACATTGTACTTTTGTAGTGTGCCTAAGGAACTCCACTGATAACTTTATGGGGCATTAAATGGTCACTGCAAAAAAAGTTTTGCAAATTAAGTTTTGATCAAATTTCATGGGTGATGAAGTCTTGATTTTTTCATAAAAAGCCAAATCAGAGTCTCAAACTTTTGAAAACAAAGAAAATCAGTGAAAAAGCATCTCAGTCTAGCAAATAATATACCTTGTCTCACTGGTTTTGCAGTCTTGCCTTGACCATTTAACACCTCTACCTCAAAATTGTGGTAGCCTATTTTAAAATTACTGGAGAACACTGAACATCCCCACATGTATAAACCTACTGACCTCAACTTCTTCAATAGACTCATCTCCATCTGATTCATCTGCTTCTGTATCCAGAAGAATCTATAACAAGAACACGTCAAGAGATTATATCAACTATTATGTACTGTTCTGTTGTTTCAGGATCCTTGGTATTCACAGGAGTACTACAAAAGGTACATGAGTTATAATATATGGAAGAATTAATTTAAAAACTCCATCAATTTATCATCATCACAAATATAGATGATGATGATTATGACGATGATGATCATCATATACATTGTATATCCTTCCATTAATTCAAAAACTTCCACAACACAATACAGCAGAATAATATTGACAAACCTTTTCTCTGTTCAAGTTAAACTTGTCCACAGAATCATGAAAGAAGTCATCAGATTCCTGCAAATCAAGTTGCTATAAGTAACTTTTTTGTCATGAGGGAGGGGTGGGTAGGGTGAAAGAAAAAGGGCAGATCATACATTTAATACAGTGAAATTCTTCTTAACTTTCAAAAGTAAAAACTGATTTAAGATTCAAGGAAAGAACTTCATAATGATATCATAAATGGGGTGAAATACAGAATAATGCGTTAGCACATAAGCTTACTTTATCTAATAGTTTTACCCGGAGTACCCAATCGATGAGAATCGATCATCGGAAATCCAATCGAACAATCGATAACAATCGATAACAATTAATCGATTGATATCGATTGGTATCAGGCAATCGATCACCAATCGATAAACACACGAAATTACACCATCGATTGACAATCGATAACAATCGATCACCAATCGATAGCCACTTATCTGATCGATTGATATCAATTAGATTGACAAGTACAGGAAATGTCAAAATTAACCGATAACAGCGTTGCAGTTTGCCATAAGCTAGCACTGAACAACAAAGCGAATTTAGCTACGTTTGCTGTTTGACGTTACAGCCTGAGCAGAAAAAGGGGAGATCGAAAGAGGAAAAGTGTTGAGAGTTGTATTAATGAAAGAGTCATTGATTGTTCATTGATTTCCAAAATCAATCGATTATCGATTGGTGTCGATAATCGATTGCAATCGATAAACACACAACCTTGAGTCATCGATTGGTCATAGATTTCCAAAATCAATCGATTAATTGATATCGATTGATATCGATTGATATCGATTGTTATCGATTATCGGTTTCATTGATTGGGTACTCCGGGAGTTTTATTAGACTAAACTATGGTTCGAATCAGGGTTGGCAAAGTGAACTTTCTTTTCGAGCGTTTAAACAATGTGCACTGCGAAGAAAAAAGTAATTAACGAAAAATGAATACATACAGGATCTGGTCCTTCATCCTCACTGACGTCTTCTTCATCTTTCGTTGGTTTTCTGAGCTTCTTTCCTCTGGAAGCACGTGGGTACAGTGGTAATGTTTACACCTCAATGTACGAGAATTATTGCAAAATCCTTTCTAAAATAGTTAACTTACCTTTTTGGACGACCCATGAGTGTCTAAAGGAGATATCTTTCTCAGGGTTTTGTAACTTTTATGGCGAGAAACCGGGGGAGACTTACAAAAACAACGAAACCTTGCTTGTGACTGAACAAACAAGGCGCAAACGCATGCTCACCACAGGTAACCCAAATGAAACATTTTCAAAGCAACGGTAGTTTGCCTGACATTTAAATCTACATTACCAGTATTATCTAAAATAAGCAAAATCAATTATTCAGAAATAATGCAATGCTGAAATTGTTTTTAAAAATTGACTGTATGTGAAAACTCCCAATGTCCCCTTTTGGAGCCTTTTGGGCTTTTTTGTTTATTGGATTTCCTGTGTGAACACAGCCAGAAGACTGGGATAGAAAATTTCAAAATGGCGGCAATGAAGTGAAATTGAATTGAAGGTGTTCACTTCAGTTTTCTTTGCATTACAACAGAAATTCTTCTTGTATCGTATCAAAAATATTTAGAAGTTGTATGAATGTGAAATTCCTATGGTGTTGTCGGCATGGAGCAGCTATTTACAAGCACTTGTAAGTGTATATTTAGACTTTAACTATATAAGCTTAAAGCTTACCTATCTACAGTAACAGTTTAAACTCCCTTTATGAAAGAAACCCTCAGGTCGCGACTCTAGAACCAGCTCAGGGTCTGTTTTAGGAGGGTGTGCTCTGTAGAAGGGTGTCTGTAGAAGGGAATTCATTGTTGTTTTATCATGCTTATGCTATGGTTTTCTGTACAAATGTCAAATCTGTCATACAGGTAAGCTTAAAGCTTAAGTGTGCTACTGATATACTATACTTTTTGTCATGATGCATTTTTTCTGTAATAGGCGTTTGCATCAACTAGTCACATGGTACAAAATCTGTTATTCTGGCAGGCAAAATACGCACTGGGAAATCTAAAGCAAAGACAAGTCAAGCTTGGCTGGTTGGAATCCTTTCATTGGTTTTTGAGGCTACAGATCTCCTTTGATTGCCTCAATGTTTTCCCAATACAGTCCTCTTGGGAACTGCATTTCTTTGTTTGAAATCCTTTAATTAGGTGGACACGAAAGAATGTTCACCTTGAACAAAGAATCTTATTCCCCAAGAGAATTGTATTGGGAAAACAATTAGGCGAGCGAAGGAGGTCTATTACATTCCTTTGCCCACCAGAATAGTAGATTTTGTACCATGTGACAAGTTGATTTAAAAAGCCTCTTGGTCTCATAATGGCATCATGATCCAAGTTACTGCAATCATTATGAAAGTTAGTCTGCTAATACAGCAAGGTTTTGGTGCTCTAATGATTACAAAATCATGTATGAATTGACAGGGCTTTTCATTCTATTAAAATTCCCACTCAAATCTTGTGCATATGTATACATTTACATGTACTACCTACAATATTGCCAGAATTGTTGATACAATTTTGTTGGGGTGCACGTGGGCTCCCCCACACCCCCTGTACAATGTTGCCATGAAAATGCCAGCACATACTACTTGGCAATCAGTTCGACTGATGTACAAAAAAATCCATAAATTTCATATTGTGCCAACCAATTTTGGCAAGGATTGTAGCTTTCTGATAAATTAGTCCAAAATAATTAATGATCAAATCTATTTACAGGTGCTGTTGATAACAGTTTCTGCAGCTTACAGCAAAGATGATGAATTCCACTGTTCAAGGGCACACTCAAGAATAGTTAGAAACACTTTAAGAAAGGTGTTTATTTAATTTATCATATAACCACAATAGACATTACTGTCCTCTTAGCTTCAGTGTATTATGATTATTTTGCACTGATTTTGTCACACAATCATTATGTAATATCATCACTTAGAAGTAGATTTTGTTTCCTTGGAAACATGCTGATACAAAGCATAATTTTTGCACCTTAGTATTTATACACCTACTCTTTTCGTTTTCAGGATTTCTTTCCAGTATATGAGCACCACAATAGCGACCCCAATAAGAAGTGTCCTTTACATGAAAGTCATGATATATTTATAAATCAAGAAATTAGCAAAATAGAAGAACATCATGCAAGATGGAAATGCAATTTTTGTGGGAAATTATTCTATGGAGAACAGTTTCTTGACAAGCATTTTGATAATAAGCATCCAAATTATTTAATAAAAGTAAGTTTAGCATTATTTTTCTATGACCCTTGAATTTATCAATGAAATCAAGACAGCATTAACACATTGGTGTAACTTTGAGGGAGCAATTTTGTATGACTGTGAAAATGGCACAGTCTCAGTACAGCTTGTTCACAGCTGTGAATTTTCTTCTTATAGGGCAGTTTTTGTTGGAGTGTAAAATGGATTGCACCATAATGTGACTGTGTCACTACCATATCTATAAAATCATTCAAAATTCTTGCCTTCATCATGTAGTACCATAACCATGTCATTTTCACAGTCATATGAAAACTTCCCTATAGAGGCTTTGCACCATCACATGATGGCAGCCATGACAGGAGGCCTGCACAATAGAGTCTTTTCCCCTTTGGGAACTGAACTCTTTTTCATGTAAACCAGATTAGTCCAGACTCTATTATTCCTGCCTCCTGTCATGGCTGCTGTCATGTGATGGTGCAAAGTCTCTGTACTTCACAACACAGAAACATTCATGCCATGGTGCAATCTATTTCACACTCGTGAAAACTAGTACCTATATCTTCACATCTTCTCAGATAGCCACAGGATAATTAGAGCAATTTTCATATGGCTATGAAAAAGTCTGCTGTTCTGCATGTTGTGTGTTGCATTGCATAGCATTGCACAGTGTCTCAACATTTTGGTTGATCAGCATTGTGGTCTTATCCAGTTATAATGTAAAAACATGGCCCAGTACAACACAGCATAACCCAAAACCTGCCTTTACATATTGCCACATATATGACAGATTTAAGTCGATTCCTGACTACAACTTTCTGAATAAAAAGAGTGTATAAGTACCTAATTTGTAGAGTCTGCCAAGTATGAAGAGTATATATGCCTAGAGTGTACAATAGAATTGCCAGTATGAATAAACTAGTTGTTCTCCTTATTCTGCTGTGTTTTCAGGAAGCTCCTGTATGCTTAGCAGACTACTGTGATATCTTCCGATGTGAGTTTTTACTGGACTACAGGAGGGATACATTTTGGGAGAAGGCTCTTTGTAATGAACAAAAGATGACACTCCTTAGAAAACGCTGTGAGGTAAGCCATTTTATTGACCTGAGTAAATTTTGTCCAGTAAAAGGGTGAAGCATGCTCATTAGAGGCAGGAAGCAGCATGGTCGAGTAGTCAGAGCGTCTGTCTAGTAATCTGGTGTTCTGGGTTCAAGTCCCCACTGTGGTCACTAACTGAAGCTGAATTTGTTCTGGGTAGTCCTAGTTCAAATTCAGTTTCTCAGCCATGCTTGTAGATAGGAAGAACACTGGTTTGTCTCCTGGCCAGTTGGGGTTTTTAGCCATTTCTGTTGAGTGGAGTGCCTGTAAACAAGCTTTATAGCTAAGTGCTCTTCCACTATAACAAAGTATTCACATTATCGTACAGTGCCACTGACCCTGCACAATCTAACAGATTTTAAATAATTTGTTTTGCTTTCATTTTAGGTGCTTTTGCGTAGTTGTCTTCCTGAAGGAAATCTATTGAATGAAACTGAATATACTATTTATGGTAAGCTAATTCATCAAGGCCAAACTATGAGGTTTTATCAGAGGAGCAGGCTGCTTCTGGCATTATACCTTTTTACTACAAAGGCAACATGCCTGTTGGATAAAAACCTTATTAAGTGTAGTGGATTCTCATTTGGAACTTTATGTGCTTTTCTTTACATAGGTGCTTGTATATAATGTGCAAGTTTTTGTTGTGGTTTGAAATTGTTTTTGGTTGAGAAATTTTCAAATTAGTTTTAATTAATTTTAATTTATGGTGACCAATATTCAGAAAATTGCATATAAAATAAAACTGTTTTTTAAAACCAAAAAATAATTTCAAACCACAACATTTTCATAATAATTATCCTTGTTCAATGCAATTTATGTAAACAATAAATGAAATTATTTTTTCTAAGAATCAACACGAACAAGTATCTGCTCTTTATTGACCTGTAAAGAATACTGGAAACCACCACATGAGGAAGTAAGTCATTACGCATGTATAAAAAGACAAGGGGGAGGGAGTTGGAAACCAAAAGAAAAGTAAAAAAGAGGAGAGGAGAGGAGAGTAGCCAGTACTTGAGACACTAGTAGGCAACAATGTAGGCCACCACAAGCCAGTTTCTTGGAAGACAAGATAACTATATATTATGGTCATATTAATTAATAACTTGCCCAGTAATTATAAAGATTGTGGTTTTTTTTCTTTCCAAAGGCACGCTATTTTCAATTTCTCTGATTTTGCAGACAGGTTTATGGCTGTTCATGTGCACTCCCCCTTTTTTTTTCCCTGTATATAAATGGCATGTGAAGGTATCTTGTCTTGTAAGTACCCCAGAGCTACTGGAGAGCACAAAAAATCTATAATAACTTGACTAAGTACTAATGGTAGTTAAGTAGAAGTATTTATAAATTAACATGGTTATTATTTTTTTTGTAGATTGCTACATGGAAGATCATTCTCTATGCTGTGTTTACACCATTCTTTGTCATAGGACTTATCATCTATTACTACTCTGCTTGGGAATACTATTTGTAAGGATTATACATGTATTATTTAGACTTTGTCTCCAGCCATCAGAATTCCATACATCCATCATACTGTCCCCTGTGACTGTAGGCACATGAAACCCTAATACCTTGAGTCTGTAACATGTAAGGGCCAAGCTATTGTAGCTAAGTTGATTAGTGCACTGCCGCCTGATCAAGAGGTCTTATATCTAATCCCCAGTCACCTCACACGTTTTAAGTTCTTTTGGCTGACTTGGGTCTAGCGATGAGGAAAGTGTCCGTGCATCAATTACGTTTTCATGTGATCTTAATTAATTAGTCTCATTATGACGTACGTCAACATCGTTTACAACGATACATTAAGAGAGGGGTTAAGTGGGCTCTTTCAGATTCCTTAGGAGACCAGCTTCACACTGAGGAACTACATTGTACCATGGCTAAATGTGCTTTTACCTTTCATATTTTGATAAATGTAAATCAAATTATTCATTGTTTATTCATTTGATAATAACCACAAGGGGAAAAAACTTTAACAAATTTTTTTCTACTTATGTTTTCAGTGGAGACCTCTTCCAAGACACAAGTTCAGAGATGGAAGAACGCAGCCCAAGATATGTAAGATCATGGCAACAAGACAGTGAAATACGTCATCGTTTTCAGCGAAGACAAGTACACATGTACTAGATAAAGGTCTGGGCATGATGAATTGCAGGAAGTGAGGCAGGGTACAGCAGTAGGTTAGAGAGAGAGCAAAAATCTTAATGCTTTTACACACCATATTACAATCACAGGGGTTAAAAATCAATAATTTTATATATCTCAAGATTAAGAGTTTTCCAGGGGGTCAGATTGCAAATTTCAGTTTTTGTCTGGCACTGGTCTAGAGTCTGGTTTGTATAGAGTGCTCTAAATGTAAGAGCACTTGTAGGTATTGTTTAAAAACAATGTATGGCAGTTGTTCAATACAGTACTTATGAGCATTCTTACTTAAAGTGCCTATCACCCATATTTTTTTTTATGTTCAAACGCAGTTCTTTTTGGCAAGCATAGTGAAGATGTTTTTATCATGTTTTTCCTAGACCCACATTTTCTGAGATATAAGGGTTTCAAATATCAAAATGCAAATTTGATGACATAAAAGGAGTCATCATTTATTATACAAAAACAAGATAATTTAAGATACTTGAATTTTTCCATTTGTAAATTATTTCTATTGGTAAAACCTGTTGTTTAGTGAAAACTCCAGCTATCAAACTGAAGACCTCTTTTTGTAAAAGCCATGAGAAGTTGGCAGTGTTGACTCCTTTTACGTCATCACATTTGCATTCTGAAATTTGATACCTTTATTCTCAGAAAATATTGGTCTAGGAAAAACAGGATAAAAGATCTTCACTATGCTTTCCAACAAGAACTGAGTTTGAAAATAAAAAAATGGGTGATAGAGGCTTTAAGAGCACTCAATGTAATGCAACTGAGTTTGGGATCTCAGATATTAAATAGCATACCTCTGTAAATTTAAAGAAGTTTTTCAGGGAAGGGGATGTAGTACACGGACAAACTTCTCAGCACTTGAATGAATTTGACCACTGTCACAATATTTAAATGAAACGATAGGAAAATTTAGGTAAAACAAGTGCTAGATTCAATAGAATACACTGCCCATATGTTAAACATTTTATTAATAAATATCATTTTGATAATTTTTTAAAATTTGATTTGTGTTTAACTGATACTTTAGCAGATTTACTTCGAACTTGATGAGGAGGTGTTGGAAAGTTAAGAACTGGGTTTATGCCTCTGACGGCCATTCCTTCTGAAGTTAGAGAAATCCTCCTCTGTGATTGAGTACTCTTACTAGGAACTATCCCTTTCTTTACGGCTTTTTCCTCTGTTGAAAGCAAAGATTTATGCATGTCCTTGTTATGTTTACATGGAGGATCAAAACTTTGTGCTAAATCCACTATATCATAGCATTCTGTGGCTTTAAGTTTATATTGTGTCCGCATAGCTCTTAAAGTTGGCACTGCACTTTTGCAGTTTCTGTACTTTTTGTTTGCAGTTTTTCTGTAATAACATGCTTCACAAGGTGGGGACTTTGGAAGTTGTGGTGTTGGAATGGGTGTTTTAGGCTTCTCTGTAGGATTGCTTTCTGATTTCTTGTCTTTTGATTTAGGGCGTGTCTCTGGATACATTGAACCAGGCTTAAATGCCACACCCATGTCATAACCACTGTTACGGAATGTGGTAATATCAGAATCCTCTGACCCTGACACACCATTTGATGTTGTACTACTCCGACCTGCAGAAGCTGTTCTTTTTATTTTGTTGACAGAAGACTTTGGTCTGGACAAAGAAGTCCTTCCAGTTGGATACCTAGCAGAATTACCTCTTATACCGTTACCCTTTTTGGCATTTTTAGCCTGTTTATTTGTCTGTGAACTTGTAAAAGTCTGATTTGTTTTCTCATCTTTTAGTCTTTCCCAAAGTACAGTTTCCTCCTGGAGATCCTCAAGCTCATCGAGCCTGTGCATGTATGGATCAACCTTTCTTTTCCCTCGGAAACATACATCTTCAACTGTTTCATCCACCCAGGTTTGAGGATAGGGATCATGGAATCTGAATTCCATTTTCTCAGGGTCAATCTCTTCTGGAACAAAAAGCTCATCAAATTCTTCATCATTTTGTATCCATTCTTCCTTTGCTAACTCATCTGCTTCTCTTAGCTTCTTCTCCTTGTCTTTTTCCTTAGCTTTATCACTCTCTGACTTCTTGGCACTAGGTTGTCTTGGGTAGACACAACTTGGTGATGAATTAGGTCTAGAGGGTGTGGTTGACATAGGTTGGTTATTTGAAGAGGGTGTTTGGAGATCCCTAACAAACGTTTTGGTGTCAGTATGATAGCTGTGACATATGGTTGATTTCATATGACTGTGAAAATATCATGGCGTGGAGTGTGACGTTGAGATACATGTAGTATGAGTTCTACACTTGTCTGACAAGACATAGTATCTCATAAGATTAAAGTTCCATATGGAGACTTTGCCATGTGTATTAGAGTATTTTTCATGACTGTGAAAATGGCGTGGTTATGGTATGGCACAGTTGCAGAAGGAATTTCAAATTTAACAGAGTCAGTGGTGCTGCCCACTGACATGGATATAGCATGGTATGGTCCATTACACATTGATATGAAAACTACTGTTAGTAGTGCCACTGCCTTATGCCTTAACCATATCATGTATCCCAGTTTCATAGTCATCTAAAACCTGCTACATTTTATATAATACACTCAATGTATATACTCCCACAGTCATATATAAATTTTATGTTTTAGTACTGTTCAACAAACTTGCAGAAAGACAAAATATATCAGCTTCACTTCTCCCTGGGCTTAAAATCCCCTTTTTGTTTCCACATTTGGCTTTTACTTGTTTTACTAAGTTGTGTTTCACTGATGTACATTTTCTCCATTTTTAACTTGTGGATTACAAATTCATGAGTTATTGTGAGGGGACAGGATATGCAAATGTGTCACTCACTCACTTGCTCACTCACTCACAAATTGTAAACGTTTGATTGCAAGTTGGAGTGATCTCTTGTTTCTATGGTTACCTCTCTAGTCTGCTGGCTGGTCTGCTGCTAATTGTTGGAGGTCCTAGGTCTGTGATTGGTTCATTTGGAGCTTGGGTAGCAGGGATTTCTCTCTTACTTAGAGCTGCAGCTAACTGGCTTCTACGCAGTGCTGGGCTTGCTATTCCTTCATTGTTCATATGATGCTTTAGATTACAGACATATAAAATTAATGAATAAATGAATCAGTAAAATGAGTGAATGAATCAATCTGTAATTGATTAGATAAATTACTAATCAATCAATGGATTAATTAATTATTTTATACCTCAACTAGATTGAATGAATGCATTACAAACCAAAGTACAGTATTTTAAACAGACAAATAAATCTAAGATAGCTAGGTCCATTCCTCAGTCCTCTGTTTAATAAGATATATGTAACAATCTCAGTTGTGTCAAATATCCTTTGTCACAAACAGGGTAGAAATGAGTTTTGATATATTTGTCTTCAAAAACGTGTTCTCCATATATTGATACATCTTGGTATGAAAATTGTGAAATTCTGATTGATGTGGGGAAAGCAAATTTGCTGCAGGCCTATTGTTCATGCTATCATTCTGAACAGGATCATTACTTAATAAAAGATAATGTGGACCAAGCTCTGGCATTGAGGGTGTACTTATCCAGACAATTATGAAAATATATCTTGTTTGCCACATTTTATAGGCCCTCAATCCATACTAAAACAATTTTTTAAATCTTTTTAAAGATAAAATACACATATTTAAAAATATGTGTAAAAAATAGAAAAAAATGTTTTTCAAATGTATCTCGAATACTTTGGATACAGCCATAAATTTTGAGAGATTTTGGAGTTCAACATATATTATAATGCAGTGTTTAGACTTATCATTTATTGATTGAAGTACATATGGCAGATTCCAAATACTCCAGTATTACATATAAACACTCAAGTTGAATTTATTGGCATACATATACGTTTTCAATTTTTTCTTATTCAGTTACCTTGAAGCTGTAGGTTCGCTGGTTACTCATATATTGATTTACTTCTCTCACTTGCTTTGTTAGCCTTTTGAACAGTTGCTAAAAAAACAAAAAGAAATCAATGAAAACAATCCTTAATGCCCTACCGTGCTTTTGTCTACGAGCAGACGAAGTGCTTGCTTAATTTGTAGCATTATTTGTACAAAGTTTTTTGTCTAGTTTAGAGAAGGATTTTTTGACTGAAACTCATACCTTTTTATGAACAAAATTCATGAGTCTTGTGATTCAACAATTTTCTTTTGCTCACTAGTTTACAGTTTCCAAACCTTTATGTAATAGAAAGATCTGTATCTGGGATTTGGATCCATTTATCAAAGAAACCAACTGAATTCATTTTAAAATCAATTGTTAGAATTCAAAGGATTTGAAATAAATTTCAGCTTTTGACTTAGGTTGACCAAAAAATGCAGCAAACATAAGGTGGCTTTGAAAACTGCAAAACCACAAAGAAAAGCAACTGAAGGAAAACTAACAAAAAACTGAAAACTGCATACAGTGCATTAATGCAAATTCTTATGCCCTCCTAAAAACCTACAATGCAGGAAAGTTGTTTTAGAATTTAGATAATCACCACCCTTCTCTCGAAGAAACCAATATTTTCAACTATACCCTTTTTCATATGATCCAAAAACAGGTTGCTTTAATACAGTATATATTAGCATATAGTACATGGAAGACTACATGGATTAGGGGTGTGCATATAAAATAGTGTACATAAGTGACTGTTATCATGAGTTTCCTGTTGTTTTTAAAATGAGGGATTGAAGTCATGAAAGAGATTCATGGAAATAACATAGACGTAATAAAATACCAAAAAGTTGAAAACCTTTTACTCCTATATCATATTACTTAAAAAATAGTTTTTTCCAAAAAATGCCAAATTTTAAGGAGTAAAAAATAATGAATGTTCTTGTTAATATTTAACATGTCAATGAGTTTTTATTTTTTTAATGATTCAAAACTACTTCCTAAATATACCATTTCTTTTTAATGCATTGTTTCATCATTATTTTTTACAATGCAATATTTGTTTTCCAACCTTATACATGTGTTTAACTGTTCTGTTTCATGACCATTTTGTGTAAATAATTTTTTTTCTGTTAACATTAAATTTTATTTACTTTAAGAAAACAAGTTATATATTTTTAAGTAAAAATAGTATTGAAAATTTGAATCACTGAAATTTTTCTATGAGAAATAATTCTTATTTACTGAATAATATTTGATTTCAAAATATTCAGGCATAATTCAAGAACTGAAAGATTAAATTTTAGGCAAAATATCTCATTTTTGATCTCATAATTAAAACAAGAGTAATATTTCAAATCCAATTCTTTACTTTTTATGATCCTACAATTCAAAAATTATTCAAAACACAACCAACCTTCCTCTGCTAGTTTATCATCAAATTTTGCAGCAAAAGTACTGAGGTAGGGATAAACATGTATGCAAATAATATTTTATATCCTTTGTACTTTAAATATTAAGCTAGGTTTATATACACACTCTAGATAAGCTATAGATAAGTTTGAATTTAGTAAAAAATAGACTTACTTCGAATTAATGATAAATAGGACAGAAGATTGAAGTAATCCAGTTACTGCAGGACTAGAAGATTAGCCAACCTTAGAACAACTCCTTAATTAATGGTCAATATATTCTTGTTGAGAGTATATATACTGATTATGTGCATTCAGGAAGTGAAAAGGATGGAAATACAATACTAAAGGAAAAAGCAAGGAAACATCTGTCAAATTTTCTGTCTATAATTCACTTTTAAATACTTTGGCGAAGAAAGTGAGATAGGTTTTTAAAAGCATTTAAATGGCTTTTTGAGAAAAATTAAATTTTCTCTTTTGATAAATATTATACACTGTAAACACTCAAATAGATTTTTATCAAACAGTGTTTTTATTAAAACGATAATTATTTATAGTTTTTAAGATTAAAGAAGAACAAAAAATTGTTAATAAAGTTGACATGTGACAAAGTCTGTAAAAAGTTTAAAGTTGATGACGAATGAACCCAAGTTTACTTGTCATTAATATACAAACAAACAAACTCGATAAGTAAACATTGAAATTTTGACTTTTTAATCCCTTAGATACTCACCAGAGTAAGCTTGAATTCTTGAACTGTATCTAAGAATTAAAGGTAAAACAGCTGATTAAAAAAAGTTTCACGAGTTAAAAAAAATCGAAATTAATATTCATGCCAATTTCACGGTCTTTTAGGATCACGGCTTTTCACAACTCGAGGTGTAAAGGATTTGTTCATAGCTAAAGATATAATTAACCATAGTAAAAATCAGATCACATACCCCCAATTTCGTCGTCTGCGCTGTCAAACAACAACGATTTGGGACTCTTTCCTCTAGTAGCACTTCTCGCCGCTGGCGCACTTTTGATACGATTTTCCTAGTGATGGAAGAATTCTAGAATTATTAGTACCAAACTTGACATTTAATTTATTTCAAAGTTTAGGCACGTAACTACCATTGTTTTGGACGGTGGTGCGTTGTGATGTTTCTTTGGAGATCGAATCCAACCATCATTCAAGCTTCGGCCACTGCAGAGAATAAAGATTTATCATCAGTAACTGAATTCTAAACATTAGAAATAATGCCCAAGCATGACACAGCAACTGAATCAAACACACACTACACCACCGACACCACAAAAAACATTTGATACTTCTGCACCTTGAGAAAGAGTTATTCGTTGCCATGGTATCAGGTCTTGGAATAGGCCAATTTTGAGCGTAGATGGCAGTCAGAGGGACAGCAGTGAAGTTGCTTACTCGAAGTTGGCGTGGAGCCTCCATGATGGACTAGCTAGAAACAGACTGTTTGGATAATACATTCGTAATGGCATTATTACATGTATTGTTCAGACTGCATGCTCCAGTGGTTACTATAGAATTTATAAAGCTTTTAGACTTGGATCGTAAAGACACATGAACGGCCTGTATAAATTAGGTGATGTTTGACCCCGTCCGATGGTTAACCGATTATATTTCAACAGGAAAGAGCAGCCGAACAATTATCGATCGGAGGCGTTTCCGTACCATAGGGGTCAAGATTGGTCAAGAGTTGTCGGTGAGGAGTTGTCGGTGACGAAGTGCTGTTGATGACGAATGTCGTGTTCGGTGTCGAGTTCTCGGTGACGAGTTGTCGGTAATCGAGTGACGTCTTGTCCGCGTTGACGCAGCCACAAACAGCTTCTAGCAAGCGCTAAAGAAGGAAAGGAGAACTCGTGAACCAGAGTGCTCTCGTTAACCATTCTCCAACTTTCGTCATGTTTTTCATCCGACTTCAGGAGACAGTTATATCGTACCTGTAAAAGATCATCCGTGAGTGCATTCGCCATGCAGCTTCATTCCTTTAAGTGAGTCAGTTAAGGCCCAGCACAGAAAGATTGACAATTTCCACGCAAAAGCAAACTAACGAGTGAAATAGTTGCGCCTGCGTCGGTGTACAAGGGATGAATGAAAAATACAAAAAGGGATGAATGAAAAACTTGTGACACCATAAAAAAGGAGATAACTTACTTATCTGTAAGTTATTTCCCTTTTTACGGTGTTGCAAGTTTCCAATTTCCATGCAACTTGATTTGCGCGTCATCAAAATAACTTTATCTAATCATTCAGTAGTTATTATTATTTTTAATGTGTGTTGAACCTTTTCTTTTGTTGTTACTTACTATAACGCGGATCTACAATAAGGCAACCGCCGCCCAGTTAATACACTCAGTTGGTGAGCGCCGGTACATCTGCAAATGATTAGACCTTTATGTCTTCTCGGATAAGGACGTTAAACCGTAGATTAGGATCGCATTTTCTTAGTTGAATTTGCATGCAGAATGCACAGTATACAATACTGTAACGGGCTGGGTGTTCCAGTCTCACTGTGTAAAATAGGCTGAAGGGAAGAGTTTGAGACAAGAGTGAGCCTCATCATGCAGGTTAATAACAACTGAGAAAACAAAGCTGCACGCATTTTGAACGGTTGTCCGATATTTATTGAGTAGAATATAAACTTACAAGAAGACATTTCTGTGAACGACTGTCAGCTACTGATTATGGTTTCTCAGTATCCCATGAGCGACAAGTTTGCTGTACAGACTTGAATTATTCAATCGCAAAAACTCTTCAAGCTTTCCTGGATACGTATGCTCCCAGTTGATTTCTGTAAAAAGATAAGAACCAATCAGATCTACAATAGACAACCTTTCAAAAAAAAAAAAAAAAAAAAAAAAGAAGGAAAGAAAAAGACCCCCCCCCCCCCCCGCCAATTTTGCGTACGGGATTGCGAGAATAAGCTACTAACATTTCTGACTGCGAGTCTCTCGTCTTTTACACTGTCAATGCAGAATAGTAAAATGTTGATAGGGTGGGTGGGAGGGAGAAAATTCCATTTCAAAATGAGCTCTAAAACAAATGTGTGCGCGCAACCTCGTTTGCTGATTGCACATCCACGAGTTACCAAATCTCTTATAAACCGCAGACACTCCTACCTGAGAAGGGGAGGGGGTATCTGAAGATCCTCGCATAAGCTGCAACGAAACGAAACTACTAGACTAGGTCCCTTGACACTTTGGGATTCATAGATCTAGATCAGACAAGACTAATTTTCAAGTTTGCGTGCATTTACCTAATTTTTTCGCGAGACATTCAAGCTTAGTCTGAGCTGCTGGTATATCCTCTTCACTGTCAACTATGATCTCGATTTCTCCAACCTTGTACCCAAAATTCACTACATCCAAATCTATGGTCACACCCTCAAGTTCATACTTTTTACGAGTGCTCTTGAAACTCGCCAAAACTTGCAAACCAAAAGTTTTTACCAAGTCATTCACTGATGCCATACTTTTAGTTCTTGGTGAAACATAGTCAGCTAATGCTTCTAATATATCTTTCTCTTCATCAAGTTCGCGGTAGGAATCAAAGACATCTTGTTTTTGAAGACTTTTTCCATAGTATTTCATTTCCCATACTCCGTTTCTTGTTCGAAGCCAGCAATTTTGAAAGCTCAATTTGTAGTCTGGAAAATCATAATAATCGTCTGAAAATTCCTTTTCTTTGACAAAAATGGCGCCTTCTTGTTTTAATTTCTCTATGAAATCTGGAGCTACCAGAAATTTTTTCTCGATTTCGATCATTTTACGTGTTTTCAAATGTTTATTTTGAAAGTTGGCGCGATTTTATATTTCCGCCATCTTGGAGTTGGAAACGCGAAGTGCATCATGGTAGGAAGAGGTTCATATTTTTGACACTCCCTACCCCCCAAGGAAAAGTCTCCTAACATCGATTATTCACTCATTATGCCAAAAATCCAGCCAAAGTTGGTTTCTCCCAAATTATCAATAAGTTATATTTATGGTGTAAATTGTTAGTGATTAAATTAAAAAATCGATACTATTTTTGATGCGTCAAATTTATTACCCAGTAGGAGTAGGGTCCGTAGTTGACTTTCCATTCTGGTATGCCAGTCGGAAGTTAACAAACAGTTAACAGTCTGGGATCTTAAAATCTTGTTTTTCTGGCTTTATATGTTGTGAGATGAAGTTGTTAAATCCAATTATTATCCTACGGTGTTAATTCAGCCGTTTTGTGCAGCCAAGGATAGAAATTTATTTTTCTTCTTTCGTGTATTTGGCATCGGTCTTTGGTCAAGTTGTCACTCCCCTTGCCTCACAAGTCTTCATGAGAGAACTAAGCCGTGATTTTCAATAATTTTAGAGAACTATGAGTGCTGGAGTTGTTAGAGTAGCTATCGAAAAGGAAGGCCAGCTACCTCAACTTATAATTCTAGACCAGGTATGATTTTAGAACAAAATTTGTGATCTATGCCTTTGATAAGGTCCTTGTTTTGGTGCATATATAAGTTACACTCGAATCATGTTAAGGTCAACTTGAATTCTCGTTTTAGACACAGCCCTTGGAAACTATTATCAAGGACACTTGTCTAAAGTAAGTATTAACTTATATCTTCCTCCGGTTATGATTTGTTGGATTTGTTCTATGAGGGAGTATTTTGTTCCAGTCTTCCTATGATGTCCATTGCTCATCAAATCGAAAGTCACGAATATTGAAAGCCACAAAATTAAAGTTCCATTCCTATTAAATCAGTATTCGAAAATTAATGGTTCTGAGTTGTTGATATTAGATTTGAAATAGAATTAGTCTATTGGAATCTGATAAATGGCATGAAATCAGTTGATGTCAATTGGACATGCATGTATGATCAGAAAAATCCAAATAATTTGTATCTTGAAAAAAGAATGTTATTATCTTCCGTGTACATATATGTACGCCAACTCTTTTCTTCTAAGAACGAATATACAGTTACTTGAAATAATACCATTCTTTACAATGATTCTTTTCATTTATTAAAAATAACAATACCTACTAATAACTAATGTATAATTTTCTTTGTTGCATAGATGGGGTATCAGTATTCCAGAGCAGTATGCTTTCCAATATGCAGATTATAACTTATACATTACAGAAGAGGTAATAATATTTCCTGAGATTTAGCTGAGATGGTTCACTTTTAAGTATCTATTCACAATGCCTTTAGTACATGCATACAGGTCTTTTCATTTTCAAAGCATCACAGCTTTAGCCAGCCTGCTTTTATCAATATCTAAATTCATAGAGTGATGGCACTTAATCCGTGAAATAGGTATTAGTCTAACAGACATTAGTAGACACTATTTCCATTGTTTTCTTTTGTTTTGATTAGACACTGACTATTAGATTTTGTTTCATGGATTAAGTGCCATATCACTCTACCTGCTTTCTTTATTAAACACTATGTTGATAACACATAAATCACTTATTATTTATATATTTATCTCTCAGTATTAACATAAGCTATCTTTTAGGAGTAAACATATCAAAGTACAGAAGGCTAGCCAGCTATATACTATTAGTCCCCTCTGGTAAAAACAAAGACTACCGATTAAAGTAGTGGTTTGGAAAGATTCCCATAGAATTGATCCACACCTTAAGCTAGTTGGAAAATTTCCTGCATGTAATTTACACTCATGCAATATAATATAGATAAGAAAAAATTTCAGGGAGGTTTTTTAAAGTTTATAACTTGTACATATTACACTGATGAAATGGTTTTCATTTATTTTTAGAATCGTTTTGATATAGCTAATGGCAATATTCTCAAGCTCACATTATCACCTGTAAGTATAGCTTAATATAGTTCCATGATAAATTCTAATGAAAGTAAAGAATATGTTTCATTTATATAATGCAAAAATAAGATGATAGATCTTATCTTAGATGTGAGTTACATGTAAATATGGCCCAGTTCAAAAGTCTAACTTTTGCTACGTCAAATGTATTGAAAATAATGGATAATTGGACAGCTGGTATTTGATGTTTTTAGATTCAACTTGGCAAAAGTTTGACATCTGAACTGAGCCCAAGATGCAAACCTGTCTGTGTATAAACAACATTTTTAGACCAGACATAAAGCAAGGAACAACTTACTTTCTGAGCTGCGTTTGTTTCGTTTGTATCTTACAACAAGTCTTGTTTAATATATGGATCAGTTTAAATCTTATTTCCATCATATCTAAATTAAGATAAGGTGTGTAGTAGTTTTGCTTCTATAAATGGCCTTTCAGTTTAATAGTTCCTGCCCATTGAACTGCAATGTCTTTATTCAATAATATAAAGTCATAATCTGACATTATGATATTAATTGATTGATTATAATTATCGCAATAAAGGCAAAGCTTGCACAAGACATTTATGACAAATTACATTCTCATAATGTGGAAGATAAGAAAAGTGTCCTCAACCAGCTTGCTAACATAGCAGAGGTGAGTGACCACATGCTGCCTTCTTAACTGAGTTATTAGACTGATTTAGCATACTTAACTTGATGCGAAAACAGGATGAGATATGATTTATCACATCTGAAGAGGCCCGGCCCTGCATAACCAGAATAAGTGATGTGTGATCAAATTCTAAATTCTCCTAAAATATCTTTCAATTCCAAAGGAGAAATTAGGGTTTGATCAAGGGAACCTTACTCCATTTTTGCACAGATGTCATATGCATTGCATGATGTTGTGGCACCACACAATGAAGATGCCATTTTATTTGTTTTCATGTCCTCTTCTTACAGTGATATTATTTTTATGTGCGGCATCCTCATGCACACTGAGTCACAATTGCTACATCTTTCTATTGCCTCTTATAAATGTCACCAATCACTCAATAATTAGTAATTATTAAATGATGTCATCATATTCACAGGATCCTACATTTGCTGGTGAATTCATTAAAAGAAATGGATTGGGTCAAATTATTAGTATACTTGAAGGACGACCAGAGTAAGAATCTTTATGCTGTTTCATCCAGTTCATATAGCTGTGTGATTTGTGTTTTCATTTTCAACAAATTGCCAATAGATGTGGTTGGGTCCTGGTCAGGGCTGTAGCCACAATTTAAACAATGGTACGGTTTTTGTTAAAAGTTGGTCTGATTTTTTTCGTTTTTCTGCATGGATTCATGTTTTCTAAACTGCTAGTAATAACAGTGGTTTTAATGGTAAAAGTTGGTCCGGTTGAAACCTGACTAACCATACTGGTGGTTACGGCCCTGCTGGTGCAGAGGGACTGGCAGCCAGCAAGTCTTACAATCATGTAGTTCAAGCTTCACCCATTGGGCAGGGATTTCTCACAGAGCTGTATCAAATGCTCTTTACCTGTATGACTTTAAAGGAAAAGAAGTTGGGCAGTTGTAGATTAAACATAAATTGTAGTGCAAATGTTGAAATGTGTCCCAGGGTGTGTGTGTGTGTGGTTGGTTACTCCCCTATATTCACTATACGGGTACATTGTACATGCCACCAAACAGGGTATGATTTTCAGCATTTTTACTCTGGAACAGGGTCCATAAAATCGTAATCACTCTCTGGAACATGGTATCTATTTTACAAAGTTCATAACTAAACATCAATTTTTAAGGAATATAATGAGTCAGGAAACCAGAGTAAATAACTTGATGTTAAAATCCCTTGTGTAATCAAAAACGTCTCAAAATCATTTATATGTCTTTTTGGAACAAGGTATTGTTTTAGAGTATTCCCTCTGCAACAGGATATTGATTTTGCATTTTGCTCTGGTGTAGGGTCAGGGTTTAAGGAGCCCAGTGGCACATCCCTATCCAAAACTGGAAGGAGTACCCCCGTGGGAATGCACCACAACAGCAGTGAAACTTCAATATAACAAACCAATTATTGCAGCAGTCCCTTGGAACTTCATTATTGAGCTTATACTGTAATTTAGTTCATATATTTCTGTCAACAGAAGTCCAGAAACTATGGCCAGTGCATTAAAAGCTTTCCAAGAATTAATGGAACACCCTGGTATAAAGTGGGACATTCTTACTCATGGATTTATCAAAAATGTAAGCAGCTATTTCCCAAGTTCTCTTACTGGCATAATACATTGTACATCAAGCATTAATGGTTTTTACAGTAATTGCAGCTACTATTGTGACCATCATTATCAATTTATCATTTTCTTTGTTATGACTGAAACATTTGAACTGATTGAATCATCTTACATGTATCATTCAATCAATTCGTAAAGGCTGTTACACACAAGGGAGCTTTATCTTGCAATATGCTCCTCATGTATCCAATGACATGCAAAAACTTTTTTTGCTTTGCACAAGAAAAGTTTTGCTCCCTTCTCCTGCTCCTTGAAATCAATCTGGTTAAATATCAGGGAGCAAGCTCTGGGAGCATATTGTTACATGTAACAAGCTCCCACAACATACTTCCTTGTGTGTACTGGTTTAATGCAAAATGACCTAGGAGCATGTTGTGAAGCATGGTGTAGGAGCAAGCTCCCTTGTGTGTTCTGGCCTTACCAGTGATCTGTTAATATTCAATAATAGATATTATAGAACAAAGGTTTTGGTTTGAGATTACTGGACAAGTTTCTTGCAGCCTTGAAAAATATATATCACATTCTTTTACTGCATGACTACCATGAGAACAACACAATGCTGCACTCAGGACCAGTTTTTTACCTGTTATTACATTTTCTTCAGAACACATCTGGCAATGTACATAGTCTTTTGCATTGTGTAATATTTTGCTAAATCTACCATCATTGTCATAATTCTCATAATATTTTCCTTTTCTGATATCATCTTTCTTGGATTAAATTTCAGTTGACGGTATTTGTAAATAAAAAGACTGATCCCACTGTATTAAAAAGATGTTTAGCTATTCTAGAGTCCACTGTATCAAACAGGTAAAGAAAGATCTTCAACATAACAATATGATCTTTTGCACACCATGTATGCAATAAGCTACAATGAATACCAGTGTCCATAATAGCAGTGTGTCCATAGAGTAGATTTTGTATGACTGTGAAAATGGCACCGCACGATCATGGCACAGTTATAGTAGAAATTTTGAATGTTTTTATGGACAACATGGTACTGACACGGTCACGGTACAGCGCAGTCCCTTTTCCACTTATATGAAATCTACTCTAATAGCTGCTATACAGTGTGCACAAGGCAACTTTATGCAGAGGTGTCCTTACAGTAAAAGTTCTAGTTGGTATCATCCCATAGATAGGGTGTAGTTCTGTTTAATATCAATACTGCTGCCCAGCTAAGAACAATTGTTGAGAGCCAGATTTTTTGGACCCTAAAATTAAAAGTTAGCTGAGTGAGCCATTGTTTGGGCTCCTGGAACAATGAATATAGTGGCCCACTCTTGTATGTGCAATAAGGTGCAAGTGGCTGGATAAGTGTTTTCTGAGTGCATTTGTATGGAAAACTTCCTTGCTGGTGGGTAATTTCTCTAGGGATGTTCATTGAAGGGTTCCCTGTGAAAATAGCCTATGTAAGTGACATTTTTCTTTTTTTTTTCTTCAATGGTCTAAAATGATATCAACTAACTTTCCTATGCCAAAATATCGATATCTGGACATCCATCAAAAAGTCACTTAAGTCGTTTTCACAGGGAACTCTTTGACTTGAAAAAGTTTTAATGTATACTACCATGTACTTCCTATTTCTTTTTCTTGCAGCTCGAGTCTTTATCCTATAGCTGAAAAAGAAATTAGTTTTGAGAATCTTGTACAGCATTTACACAGGTAGTCATTGTTTATTACTCGTGCCCAGGCCTTTAGGCCGGGAACGAGTTATAAATTGCAAATGTTTTTTCTCTCGTCGTCCTGAGAATGCAGCATTTCTGAGTCAGCATTCTTGCGCACTCGGTTAAGTGATGAATCGGCTAAGTGATGCACTCCCAATTGGTCAAGAGCGGAAGAAACAATGCCCTTCATTCATCGCCTACTCTTCGTAGTGAACGCCAGTGAGGAACTTTAGGAATGCAAGATGGCCGACTACAACGAAAATCGCTTTCAGAGACAGGCTCTTCTCGGAATAATACATCGTAAAGTGGGGCTTTTAACTTGAGATATACCTAGACACTCATAAGAGCTTCAGAATGGGCTGTTATTTTGAGCTTCATCTCCAATACTTTGACCAAATATTCAATTCTAATTGGAGTACTTGAAAGTAGGCCCTCGCGATACGAATTATTTCCTATGAGCTGGAAATCGACGAATTTCTCATCCTACATGTTGCTAAACGAACATACATAGAAGCAAGTCAATTATATTCCTCATTTAAGCATTCAAGAGATCTTGAGAGGTTTTTGTACTGAATATTAATATCGGAGACCATTGCATGGAATTAGGTTCCATTGACCTTGTATTTCGCGTTTGGTCACGTAACGTCTTTTATTCAATATATAAAACATCCGAAAAATACACGATTTGTTATTGTGTTAAAAACACCGTTGTAGAAGATTTTACAGCAAACAATTGAGATACATAGTGAAATAAAAAAATGAATAAAACTGGTATATTCGCAGGGGATATTTTTGCATGTCGGAGATATACAATACTCATGTATGATAAGAGGCAAACACTAATAGCTCAGTGCTGACAGACAACTTGACTAATCAGATATTCTTTAGTTTTAATAAGTTAACCGATTCAAAAAAGGTCTTATGTTACGGTTAAATATTTCCCGGAATGGTGAAGAATGCGTGAAACGGCTCGGGGAAGAGGGCTCCCGGGGCACGAGTGAACGCACGTGTGCGTCTAGTTAGTTAATAAATTATTACATGTAACAACCTATGTTATGCCTCCCATATGCAGCAACCATCAAAAATGTGAAGTCTAGTATGTGGTCCCTAAAAGAGTTAGTTGCCTATACTATGAGAAGTTCCAAATATATGATTGTATTAATAGTGATTTGAAAACTCTGTCAGTTTTTATATTTCTAGGAAATGTGGTCACTTACCAATTTTAATGAATTTAGGAATTAGGCTACTATACATTAATCTCCCCTCCCTCCCCCTCCCCACCATCCTGCTCTCCCTTCTCTCCCCCCTCCATTTAAGGGCCAAAACATTATTATAACATACTGAGTGTTAACCTTGTTTCTTATTCTTCTGAATTTATAGTGGCAATCAAGATATCCAGTTAAATGCCATAGCTCTTATCAACGCCTTGTTTTTAAAGACTGATCCACTTAAGAAAAAGGTAGACAAATACACAAAGTGAACTGACTTGTAAAGCCCATGTACATACTATAACAACAACATTAATTTATTAGGATCCATTTGATTGTTTTAAAATTCAGTCAAATCTTTATTAAATGACTATCCTTGTTACATAAAAAGTGTCCACAGGAATCATTTACAGTCTGTGTTTAACTGTAAGTATCCATCAAAATTAATATTAGATGTTTACAAAGTGGGCATATGCAGTAAATAGGTGAAGGTCATCTCAATTGCAATAGACTGAAGAGTCTACCGTGTATAAATAAAGTTATCTTATCTTATCTAATAGATCGAGTTAGATGTTTGTGGCAATAATTTCCATTATAATATGTATTTCTTTGTTTAGCAATTTGCAGATATGATGCTTAAAACAGGAGTAAGGACATCGTTATTAAATGTAAGGATTGCATAATTCTGTCCATGCAAAGATGCTTGCAGGTGCTGATACTCCTACTCCTTTTCTCATCCCTGGGAGGGAGGGAGAGGAAACCTTGACCAGTGGAAACTAGTGAAGAAATAGAAAATGTGCATGTGTGCTGTGTATAGATATGCCTTGTGTTTCTCTTAACACTTCTCTTGTGTTCTGATCAATCACCAAGCACAGTGGACAAGTTTTGTATTTCTTTTATAAAATACAACTGTTTTTAGCTCATTCAGTATTCATTTACACTGAATAAACTTCAAAAACTGCATGCATGTGCTGTGTGCATGTTTAACGTTCTCAGTATAGATATCCTTCAGCCAATGAAAGCACATTATGACGGTTATTTCATAATGCCAAAACTCAGCTACATGTATCTTGGACTCGCAAGGGAAGGCTATTTGAAATGACATTGATTGTTTTCCTACCATCAGCAAATAATCCGTGCCAACAAACCCATCAAAAGTGAAATGGCACATCAGTTGTATGTCCACCAAGCACTCATGTTTAGTCTTCAGAATGAACGATTAGCACAAGCAGGAGATCAGCGAAACCAGGTATTTTTGATCAAAAGCAAAGTTTAAATACAGTAAACTATAATACTAATCCCTCGAAGGGAGACACCAGCCTTTGAGCCAGCTCCATAAGACACAAAGATAAAAGTGGATATATTTATGTCAAGGCCAGTGAAAAGTGTCTACTACACTGTACAAGGAAGTTCACTGGACTGGGTGACTGTACATTGTAACTGATTTATAATGGTTATAACACCTGAAATTAATGTGATTTGTTAGGGAAAATGATATATTCAGCTGGCAATATCTCTACCACTATTTAACCAATTTCCATGAAATTGAACTTGTTTTATGACCTTCATTCAAGATTGAGGATCAATTAATTGACATCAAGAATATATTTTTTTATGATGTCACACTTTACCACTCCTATAGTTACTCTGTACAGTATATACCATATTAGTTCACATGAGTTATTGATTTGGATTTTTAGAGTTTAATAGAAGGCCTTGATATTCTAAGAAAGACAGCATTTGAATCTGATGCAGCAGCAGGTGGACGTCCATTGTCACTAGCTGATAACCATCAGTGGGATTTCAAACGATTAGGATTCATGGTAGGTGAAAATCAGATCTGTTAACAGGGGAAGGTCCAAAGGATTAAATAAACCTAAGTGTTAGTATTAGGGAAGACTCTGTGCTCCCTTTTTTGCCGGCCAAGTCCCATGGGTTTTATGCCTCTTGTACAACACCTTGTTTTACACCCAGTTTCAAAATTACGTGACCTTAATGGTGATGGCTTGTCTGGATTTTAAGCTTCTGTCAATCAAATTGTAATGACTAGAATTTGTAAAATTTTAGCTTTCTAAATTCAGAAACAAAACAAACTTGAATTTATTGACAGAACATTTAGTATTTTCTGACTTTTGATGTAAATTTAAGCTTAATGCTTGAGAGAGAACAAATAGTCGGAGTTTTGATTGACGGTTAGTCAAAACACTGAAAAATCCATTCAAGTGTCGTCTGCAAAGGTTGCATAATTTTGAAAACAGGTGTACAATAGACTGTGTATAATACCGGTTCCAAATCTTTTAGTAGCCTAAATTCCAACTCTGGTAGTTTTGAACTTAAACCAATTAATACGTCTGCACATAATGTATTGTGGAGCAGTTTGAATAGTGTTTGTGAAATTGTTTGTTAATTATGTTGCTGTTTGTTGTTATAGTTGTTTAATAACTTAATATGTTGTGTATACACACTGTATATAATTATATGTTTATGTGCTTACTCATGAGCAAAAAAGGAGATACAAGTCCATGAATGGAATGGTGCCCCCAATGGGAATCATGTTTTTTTTTTCCAGTATTTCAACAACCCTGTGCAGGACTTTACTGAAGCTCCACCAGGATTACTTCCTGTTCATTGCATGATATATTTTGCACGCAAGCATCCAGACCAGTATATTAAGGTAATAACATGCATGAAATCAAGATTATTTCTAATCAGCAAGAATAGTAAGAGGTTATTTATACCAATTGAAAATATTTAGTATCCAAACACTATCATTTAACAATGTCTTGAGTGCTTCTAAGTAGTATTTTTATGCTGTGATACTCACATTAGAGGAAAATTAAGATGAGAGTTTGAGGGCTCAACAAAAAATAAAAATTATGAAATATAGCACTGAGAATGGTAGGCAAATTTACTAGTTACACAATCTTGAATATAAAGACCAGCCATATTGCATGTAAATATGTTCAGTGTAGTAGTTTTGTTATATCATACATTTTGCTTGCTTAAAGGTTGTACGTCAGAATTTTGCCCGTGGTGATGACAATGAGTGTCCATTTGCACGATCAAGTGTTGCCTTGACCAAAATGCTTTGTGAGGTGCTTAAAATCACAGGCGAACCACGTAAGTATGATAAATACATTTCTTTAATTTCAACAAATTCTACTTTGTGTGGATATTTGGGACAATATATAAGATTTATTTTATTCAAAACTGGTTTGTACATACAAATGTAGGTGTAATATTCTTCACCACAGTATTATTTTATATCTGTTAATATGTTGACAGTATTGTAGAAAAACCTCCAAGCTTTGGATCAATAAATCCATCTTCAGGTTATGAAAGAAGAAGCGAAACAAAACAAAAATAAAAACAATGGCAAATGACAACAACCATTGCAAATACTTACATTATGTACGTTACACATGTTGTCATTTGTCAGTGTTTGTCATTCACTCAAGATTGGCCATGGCTATCTGAAAGCTTTGAGATTGACTATTGCCAATGTAATGCCAACCAAAACATGAAGATTTATTTTATGTTGTGAAACACTGAGTAGTCAAGTGTTCTGAATGTTCTGAAAATGACCGGGATGTTTAGAATGTGTAGGCATTGATATTTTGGCTTTGGAGAGCCAATTACCATTTTTATTAGATCATTTGAGAAAATTTGAAATGATCATCAGGAACATCACCAGAGCCATTTCCCTTGAATTGTCTTATTTTATGTATTGTGTTCCAACAGCAGCTGAATCAATTGAGGAGTACTACCCCATCTTCTTTACAAGTGATTATGGATTTGAAGAGTTTTTCTGTATCTGCATCCAGCTGATGAACAAAACTTGGAAGGAGATGCGAGCAACAGCTGCAGATTTTACTAAAGTGAGTGCATATCTTGTCTGTGAACTCTCTCAAAAGACATCTTTAAAACCAATATTCCCTTCCTCAAAGACGGGTCAGCCTGCTTCCCTGTTGTGTGTGTGTGTGTGCTACCCTGGTGTGATCTCAATCTGGTACTGATTTCCATAAATGTAGCAGTGTCTGACTGTGAGTATAAATCCCACATTTTTGACCCCTGAAAGGTAATTAGAATTATCCTAGTACAAATATGTGGGAGTGCATCTATACTGGGATAGGCAGTGTTGAATCCCAGCAGTGTATTGTGTGCGAAATGGGCAATATACCATAACATCTTAAGCATCAGCTACTATCATTGACAGACAAGTTATAAGAGTGGTTTTCCTTTGAGTGAGAAACTTACTGTGTTGTACTGTGACTGCATCAGTGCCATAATGTCTATAAAACAATTGAAATTCCTGCTGTAACCATACCGTGCAGTGATCATGCCGTTTTCCCAATCGTATGAAATGTGCTCTGTGCTATCTTGTAATGAGAACTCATGCCCTTCAAGCACGTGATTAATGTGTGCTGGCTAAAATGTGTTTCAAAATTAGGACAGGCCACTAGAAAACACTGGATGATGAGGGCCAGGGGGGAATTGGGGAGGAATCAGGGGGATCCCTAGGCTTTTAATTTTTTGTGGTTTGTCTCAATATCAATTTTTGTTATTAGGTGATGTCTATAGTCAAAGAACAAATTGTAAGATCATTGAAAGAGAAGCATTTTTCATTGGAAGCATTCAGAGTGAGTACTGTTTCTTGCCTAACGTAATGTCTGATAGGAAAACTGGCTTGTCTTGAATGAAGAGGATACTCTAAAACTAAAAATATCCTTGATTTTCTAATTATTTTCACTAACAAAATGCATTTCAACAAGCAAATTAACCTTCCATCTGCAATCTTTGCTGAATGTTTTTAACATTTTGTCATCTGTCTTGATGTGATGCACAGTACAAAATAATAGTGTTGCTGCTGGTGTCGTAGATTGATTAGTCTGCAGATACAACCACGCCCAATAGTGATAGCAGATACAACCACGCCCAATAGCAGATACAACCACGCCCAATAAATAAGGCTCCCATGCAACAGAGACAGTGTCTGCATTTGCACACTATAGATTGATACACAGATTTATGAGTGGTGCATTTTTTTCTTTGTAGAATTACATCTTCAACCTTGGCTTTACTCAAATTGGTAAACTTTTACAGCAAGAATTTCATGAAAGAAACACGTTAGAGCTTCAGACTAAGCCTGTTGTGTAAGCAACAAATCATGACATCTATATGACTAGTATCATGAGTTTTTACTCTCTAAATAAATTGTTTTTTATTGGTATTTTCAAGGAATGAAAATGAATATTCTGAATTGATGCATTTGTTGCAGAGAACTAAAAGAACAGATTCTTCCTGACTTAAAGAAGATTGTCAAACGTCAGGTACTTGTAGATGCAGGCTGATTACAAGTATATGGAAGTTACTGCCCCTCTAATTTTTTTTCTATTTTCTCCCCTTGCCTTATTTTAGCAGTCCTTTCTGATCCTTCATCTTGTCACATCTATTTTCTTCTTTTCTTGTCCTCTGCTCTGCTCTGCTCTGCTCTGCTCTGCTCAGCTCTGCTCTAATCTGCGCTCTGCTCTGCTCTCTCCTCTCCTCTTTCTTATACTCATCTGTTGTCATTTGCAGAGACTTGATCAACTTATTGAAGGCAGAGCATTTGAGAAAGGAAAGAAAAAAGGTACTTGTCCACTACTGCTATAACTACTATTAATAACATTTGAGCTGTCTCTAGATCTAGTAATTTGCTTTTTTGCTATACAGATAATATTTGGTACTGTAGACTTTCTCCAAACTTGAAGTTTCTTCACTATGGAGACTGCGAAGACGGACAGGCGCCATCACTAGAAGCACTGCCCAACAAATGTAGGTTTATTCTTGATTCTGAATTTCTCAATTATTTCTGTGATAGTGATTTTTGGAATTGTCACGGATCACTGATGACTTGTTTATTTAAAGATAATATTTTAAAATATTTAAATATATAATTTTAAAGAAATAGAAAACGCGCGCGCGTGCTGTGTGAAGATTTAGAGCACGCATTGGGATTGATCAGGACACGAGATTAAGAGAAGCACGAGGCGTAGTCGAGTGCTTCTCAACGCTTCTCGAGTGTTTTGTTCAATCCCCAAGTGTCCTAACTTTGTACACAGCACAGCGGACAAGTTTTCTATTTCTTTTATAAAATACAACATTATTTTCAAGCATATTCAGTATTCATTTACACCAAAAATTTGAAAAGTGCGCGCGCGCGTGCTGTGCATATTTAAAGTTCGCAGTATACGCGTCCTTCGGCCAATGAGAGCGCGTTTTATATGATGGTTATTTTATAAAATACATAATATATGATTTAAAATATTTTATTAGTATATCCTTAAAAGCTGGATAATTCTGTGTGTTAGTTTACATTTTGAGAAGAACTTTGTTAGTAATTACTGATGATCATCATTTCAGTACCTATATCTAGTATCAAGCAATTAGTAGTAGGAAAGGATTGCCCACACACAAAGGAAAAGAAATCTTTAAAGGTTTGTGACAAAAATGGCTGTGATGGTGGTCCTTCATGTTTGAAGGACCCTTTTTATTTAGCTGGAGACTAGCGAGTGAAGTATGGGCTGCGTCGGTGTATAAAAATACAACAAGGGATAAATAGAAATCTGTAACATTGTATAAAAAGAGAGATAGAGCGATTTTCGTATGATTGCGTAACTTACCGAGCCGTACCGTGACCGTGTCAGTGCCGTAGTGTCTATCAGGAGCGGATCCAGGATTATCTTCAGGAGGGGGTGCACCGTCTTCAGGAGGGGGTGCACCTTCTTCAGGAGGGGTGCACCATCATATAAATTGGAAACTGCCGAGAGGATATTTTGAAAAAATATTGAGAAAAAACGACTCAATGTCGTCTCAGGAGGGTTTGCGCACCCCCCTGCATCCCTCCCCTAAATCCGCCCCTGTCTATAAAAACATTCGAGATTCCTGACATAATTGTACCGTGCAGTTACAGTGCCGTTTCCCCACTTAGAGCAGATTTTGTATGGGTGTGAAACGGACCGCGCAGTGCCGTGGCCGTGTCAGTGCCTTGATGTCTATAAAAACATTCGAAATTCTTGCCGTAACCGTGCGGTGCCGTTTTCACACTCATACGAAATCTGCTCTAACTTGCTGACGTTGCGAGCCTTGGCTCTTCGTCAGGGTAAAAGAGAGTAATGAATTTATGGGTGGGCTTATATAGGAGTCAGAAAGTAGTGATTAGCCAATAGGAAAGTGAGAAATAGGAGTATAGGAAAATATAGGAATACAGCTGCCTCATATTCGAGCACCGTAAATAATTTCAATGGTGCGCAGTGGGTGGCAACTGTATGCAGGCTACGATTTAGGAAGGAAACACCCTATAGCTCCTAGTTTTATTTCTTCTAAGTTAAAATATTTAAAGTCTGCTGATTATTTTAAACTTTCTTTTCTTTAGCATTTTTATTTCTCACTCATTTACGAGCGCGACACCACGGATGACAGTCTTAACTTCACAGTGCCAAACCAACAGATAGTGAGTACATGAAGATAGGGTACCTCCTAGCACTAGGGCTGATTCTTTGGTTTGCTTTGCCCGTGGGGAGGGGAGGGGAGGGGGGAGGCGTTGGTTGGGGGGAGAGGGACAAAACAACAGCGACGACAACAACAACAAACAAGGAAGTTTTCCCCAGTGCTAGAGTTACTATACATTCGCTGTAAACGGCGTCTTACTACAACTGTAGGTGCTTTTGTTTGGTGGTTTAGCTTTTCTTGGATTAAATCATAATTTGTCTTTGTTAGTTTGATATCTGGGTTGATGGACTGTCAGCGCTGCTAAACAAGGAGGTAGGTATTAAATAAAGTAGCATTTCATTACAATTGATAATTGTCATGGTTGTCGATTATCACTAACTTCAGCAGTCTTTGTTATCACTGGCAAAGTTACTAACTGTTACTGTCAACATCGATCATCACCAACAATCCATTAAATCAATCGATTTTAAGATTCGAGTTTTGCTGTCAAGACACCAATTTACCCATTTCACTAACGCTTTACTTTACAGACCATTGCACACCATTTACCAACCACTCATCGACCACTTTCCGATCATTCACCGACCACTTATTGACCATTTGCCGACCACTCACCGACAACATACCGACTATTTATCGATCACTTCTTGCTTATCGACTACTAATTACCGTACAGTGCGGAGTATTCACTACAGCCATTTAATTCTTTTGTTTGTTTTATCAGATGCCGTCCAAAGACGCTAACGAAGATCTAGAAACACTACTCAACATGGAGATCAAGTTACGGTTACTTGACTTGGAGAATATCCCAATACCAGAGAGTCCTCCACCTATCCCTGCTGATCCACCCAATTATAACTTCGCCTATAATTTCTAGGAATGTCTATATATAGTTTTTTAACAAACCGAACATAATAGTTAGGCCCTGAAGAGCAAACGTTCCCATCGTTGGGTAGGTCCTTCATATATGGTACATTATAGTGGGTCCCAATACCAAAGGCTCTTTACTATTTAAAATAATAGAACGAAGCTGTTCCCACTATAATGTACCATATATGAAGGACCTACACAACAGCTCTCAACATTGCTGGCTCCAACATGTTTGACGAGTTTGAGCATCGCTTCGCGCCAACAACACCCAACTTTTCTTTTATTCTGTTATTACCAAAGGGTAGCACAACAATGTTGGATTCGTTTGAACAGCATTCCAACAACTGTCAAAACTGCGGTTGAGGCCATCAATATTGGGTGCTGTTGGGAGCGTTTGCAGAGGGTTTTAACCTGAAAACATCCATATCCACCAAAAGCCAAGGGTTAATCTTAGGCCTACTCCGGGCCCTAAAATCGCCGTAATTTTGGGCGATCGTAGGCGATTTTAGGCGATTTAAGCAAAATTATCCCCAAAGATGCTCAAAACTTAAGGCGATTTAGGGTGATTTTGGGCGATTTTAGGCGATTTTAGGGCCCGGAATAGGCCTGATCTTGTGGTTACCATCTCTCTAGTGGATTTAAGGGAACAGCGTGTCGATCGAATTCCACCTCGCCTGCGTTATATGGGCAATACACGATCGACCAATGAGACGTTAGGAAGACTTCGTCGACGCCCTGGGCCCCCGAGGATGTTCCGATTTCAAATCGATTCTCATTCCTATATTTCGGCCATTTCTGGCAATCAGAGGATGGAACTCCTTACAAACGTGGCTCTCAAACGCGATTGCCACCCATCGATTAACGCCTTTCGGACAACTAGGCCCTGAAGCTAAAACTCGAGTAAAGGAATCAACACTTAGATAGCTATATAGTATTTTTTTAAAGAACTGATACGACTCTTGGTGCTTACCAATAGAGCAGTTTTCGTATGAGTAGAAAGCTTACCTCGCCGTGCCGTGACTGTCTCAGTACCAAGTTCAGGGCCGCAGCAAGGGAGGGGCAATGGGGGCGCGCGCCCCTCACCCCCCAAAAAATGTTTCTCAACGGCTTTGACTAATATTTCAAAGATTTTGTATCAGCCATAAAAAAAATTATGTCATATATAGCCAAGGGCAGCACCATTTTCCCCTTCCCCAATGTGTATGACCTTCCTACGGCCCTGGAGTTGTTGATAAAAAAACCGTCGCACGAAAATTGCTCTATGTAATCAAGTTTGTTTAAGGGTCTAAAAAAGAATTTTTTCACAGGAAATTGAATTTACGTCTTTTTAAGTCTTAAATATAACTGAAAAACGAGCTATTGCTGACGGTGAATTACAAAACCATGTTATGGCACGGCTCCCCTAATTCTGAGCACGCCATCTCATTGTTTTTGGGACAGCAATCCGTTTTTATCAAACAGAGAATTTGTTTGGTTGATAGGGTGCCATACAAAAATAATCAGTCCGTGTGTAAAGATTTAGGAGTGCCGGTGCCGTAAAATGTCGTGTAAATCTGGTTTCAGACTCAATTTTATATAATTGCATTATTTTTTCACTCACATTGTGCCTCTTCAAACAGTATTTTGCGAGAAATTTTGTAGCCAACAAGGTGCTATTCAGGCAAGGGGTCGATTTGACTAAAGCTACTGGTTCCACTGGTCTTGCTTGTGAAGGCCCTCATCTGATGTAACTTATTTATGAAGAATCAATTTTTCATACTTAGATTAGGACACTTTTATTATAAGGTAATAATAACTGTAGCTTTTAATTTGAATTATGATAAATATGTAATAAATCAGTTTTTTTCTAATACAGTATTTTATATAATAAATTTTCCTATATTTTGTTGTTGTGGTATATATAAAGTATGTGGGTTTGGGGGATGATTAAGTAAGCCCTGCACTCACTTTGGTCCTCAACCAGACGTCTTACCCACCGTTCAAATATACACCTATTTTACAAAAGCTTGTCGGGCGAGAGATGTAAAGCACGCGCAACTCAGTAGACCGAAAATGAGTATGGGAAGATGCAAAACAACTCACTTTTCGGCTTTAGTCTTGATTTTAGACATTACGAAATGAAGTTCTGTGTTGCTGAAGGGTAAAGCAAACTAGTCAGACAATTGCAAACGGTCGTCTTGACAAAAATCAAGCTCAAAAACATGTCTGTCATGTCTTCAATTCACTCCTGGGAATAATTGCAAACCAAGAATATCAAAGTTTGCAGCTAATGATAGATATGTGAATGGAAGTCAATTGCTGTTCAGTTTTCAAAGTATGATGACGCACGAAGAAAACTCTGAACTACAAAGTAATGAGCTAATCAACGGTTACAGACCGCTGTGAAGGTTTTTTTCTTTTGCTGTTATGTCAAACAAGTAAGAACGCATGAATATAGATTATCCATTTTCAGACCCTAATCATCTATGTATCCACAACATACTCACTGTCTTACATAAAAACGTTCGCGACGCACTTTTCCAGTTTGTATTGAAGGCGCTTCTTGTCGGTACCGGAATATGGTTCTCCAAACTGACAATATATGTATCGTCAGACACAAAATTCCCAAGATCACCTCACGGGAAACGGTAGACGGCAGAGAGGGTCTCGTGACCTGTTTTTACTTCCCGTTCAAGTACCAACGCGCGACGCCAGTCGTGAATTCGAAAAAGGAGGCCGCGTGATGCTCTCTGCCATGATAGCGAACCTGGTAGCCCGAGTAACACCCACCGAGTGAGGACTGGGAATTCTTACCCAGACTCCTTAGCGCGTGAAATAATCCGGGACCTTCCTTTTTCTTCCTCTCTACCTGAATCCAAGATGGTGAGTCCACGTGTTGAAAAAACACTGAATTCTATCGCTTATATCTCGTTATAAAACGTATTGATCCTAACGATATTTACACACATGTGTTGTTTAGGTTTACAGACGTTTTGTTGAGGTTGGCCGGGTGGCTTTGGTAAACTCAGGAGCCGATGAAGGCAAACTTTGTGTCATCGTTGATATCGTCGATCAAAACCGAGTAAGAACAGTTGTTGATAGAAATATGCTTCGTAAGCTAATTTAGAGTTATTTTTTTGTCTAAACCTCTACACGGTAAATAAATGTATATGTCTAAGTTATATATTCTGCTACATTTTTCTGCTATTTGGTAGACGATACGAGATTTCTAACTTATGATTCGTGTGACTTTCTACGTAAACTTACAAATCTATACAACTTTCTAAGTCAATTTAGCTTAGCTTTGTCGGTTACCGTATTCCTGTGATCTTTTGACGTTCTCAGTTGAATATTTTGATGTTTTCTCTACTTCTTTCATCTGTTGTTGAGTTTCTAGTAAACATGTTTTCACCATAATATTCTCCAAGAGTACTGAAGTTATTATAAGAATTTCATGATGTATATATGGTAATCAAATTGTTACAAGTTGGAAACCCTTTTGGTTAGCAATAGCTTACCAATTGTACTGGTGCCACTTATTGTGTACATATATAGCTTGATTTACATTAGCAATAGCAACACACAAATTGCTTGGTGCTGCATTAATGTATTAAGCATTGACAAGGACTGGCAATGAGCAGAACTGAGTTTTTATCGAAAGCTTGTGCCTTATGTGAACCATATTTTAGGGGTCTCCTTTTGGACATGAGAAGGGTATAATTTCAATTTATTGCACATTGAGACTAATCTAATTTTATAGATTAACCAAAATTTTTGTTTAAAGTGCCTGACAAGTGTACTCAGGGCTTATTTTGTTAATTCTTTTTTTGACTGTACTGTTGTGATGAAACGCACTGGGTTATGAACCTCGTGATTCCATTAAGCTTATTTCTGAACAGTACAAATGGTTAATATGTATGAAAAATGAGTTATGTATATATGTCCCTGTCATTGGCTTCCTAATCAGGGAGCTTTTATCTTTACCTTTGCTATTAAAGATACCTCTCAACTTAAGATAAAATCATAAGGGTCCATGCAAGAGCTTCTGATCAAATTCTGACTACTCAATTGTATTGTAGATTGTATGAATTTTTAAAAGGGAAGTCAGATTTGATCAAAGGTCTATTATTTATGCATAGACTTGAAGTATTTTTAGCACTTTCTAAGGATTACTTGATATGGTTTTTTAGGCTTTGGTTGATGGTCCATGCGACAATGTTTGTCGTCAAGCAATCAACTTCAAGCACTTGTCTTTGACTGACTTCAAAATCAAGGTTGGTCGATCTGCTCGCAGTGGTCCAGTCAAGAAAGCTTTTGAAGCTGAGGAAGTACAACAGAAGTGGGAAAAAACTGCCTGGGCAAAGAAACTTGCCATGCGCAAGAAGAGGACAACTTTAAATGATTTTGACCGCTTCAAGCTCAAGCTTGCCAAGCAAAAGGTTAGTTAGCTTTTTTTCTTACTGGTCTGCTTCTATTAACTAAGATCAAGGGCTAATGGCCTTTTGGCAGGTCTTGCGTGGCATTTTAAATTTTATCATCCAACAAAAATATAAATATTTGAAAAGAACACACCAAAATTAGTAAAATTTGAGATTTTGAAGCAGTTTCAGTAAATGGCGCCAAAGTTATCGGTGGCCAAAGTTGGTTCTTCCAACAGCTTGCCCACCAACGAACATTTCTATACAAATAAAGCAAACTTTGGCCACCCATAACTTTGGCGCTATTCATCGAAACTACTTCAAAATCTCAACTTTTACTAATTTTGGTGTGTTCTTTTCAAATATTATATTTTTGTGTTTGTTGGATTAAAATTTATAATAATTTATAATGTATTATGTCAAATGCACTGTCAGTGACATATTAAATCTCTTTAATCTTGTTTTTCTTGGCAAGAAGAGGATAAACTCTTAGTCACACAATAGGTCAGGACCCTTTGAAATTAAGTTGTAATATTACAAGGGTGCGACACAACAAAAACCTGTTCCTTGAGATTGGTAGCCCAAAGCTGTAGCTAGTTAGCCTAGTACTAGGGGTGTAATGATCAACCTGTCTTTCAATTTGAAAATGTTTTCACTTGCCCAACAAGCCAGTGAACTAGCACCAAGCTATCAGACAACTCTGATTACACAAAAGAATACATGGTGGTGTTATGATGATTTGCACTGGGTTATGATGAACATGATTCCACTGAAAGCATATTTCTGAACAATCCACGTATTCAACTATGATGAGTTTGTCTGAAAGTTTTGTTGGAACTAGTTACCTTGGCAATACAGAATTATCCTATTTGAGAGGGGTATTATTTCATGAGTTGATTATCTTGAATTTTTATCACCAATTTAATGTATTTTTGGTACCAATTTTGGAAAAATATGTTTGTCTGACATTCAAACACATTCTTTTGTCTTGCAACCCTCTCAAAATAAATTATTCTAACCAGCTATTCTGAAGCACTTGTATGATAGAATCATATTCAATAATTCTTAAAAGTTTTCTCATTGGCTGTATGCTGTGCTCAGAAGTACTCTAATTTCTACTTTCATGTCAACTATTTTTTCTTGTTCTTGTAGAAAAACCGCATCCTCCGAGCTGAAGTTAAGAAGTTGAAGAAGGAAGCAAAATAGATTTGTTCTCTTTGATATCCCAAATAAAATTTCTGTTTAACCTTTATTGTCTCCATTTGATTACTTGGCACTAACTTTCTGCTGAACTTGCTTGCATTATTGGTTTATGCCGGGGAATCTATTTTTAATGATATTCCCTGCATGAGCCTCTGTTGCAAGCTGGTTCCAGTCAAATACTGAGAATAGGAATGTTCTCTGTTGAGGAGAATGGACTATCAAAACACATAGCTTGTTTGAGGTCAGTGTGATCTGCTGGCTACTTTTAAGAAATTTTGAAAAATATCACTACAAGTAATGGTAGTATATTCAGTGATAGTTGCCCGGAGTATGGAGTCATTGCTACCTACTGGCAACCTAGTCTCCCTTGCAACTGCTACCAGTGTCGTCACGCAATGCTTTCTCCCTAGAAAGCGTTGCGTGACAACACTAGTAGTGGCTGCGAGGGAGTACTGGCAACCCTCTAAAGAATAGAAAGCTGCTCACAGTAAATTCTTTTAAAATACTATTTTAAAAAATGTTGCAGTTCAGAGCATCAAGCCAAGACAGAAATGAATACTGGTTTTATGGCTAGATGATGATGGCATCTTGGCTAGATGCATATTGCTTTGAACTGCAACAAGGTTGTTTTGTTTGAAATGGCAAAATTTCACTCTTTTTTGAACTATTATTGCACCGAAAGTACCATGTCCCTCATTTTCTTTACTGATTTGATGTAATGATAATAATAAATATCAAATAGAATTGAAAGTGCGCGTTGCAATGTTTTCCTTAGCGCGAGAAAGGACCAAACCGAATTTATGACTCGGCATTCACTTTTAACCTAATACATCCCGAGTAATAAGGTGCATATAGCATGCCTATATATTTGTTGTTGGGCTTCCTGTGGTGCCTGCCACGTCAAATCCATCCAAGATGGCCGCTCAAAACAAGTATTCTATCCTTCTTCCCACTTACAATGAACGAGAAAATCTTCCTCTTATCGTATGGCTCATTGTTAAAGCTTTCACTGAAAGGTAACTTCTCTTTTAAACTACTTGTGTGGAGAAATTGGGTAATTTTTACCCAGATTTTATGTGATTTTGAACCAATTTGCTGGAGTGACGTTTATGCATTATGTTTTACAAGCTTAATTTGATGTATATTTTACTTCAGTTGATTTATTAAAATGCTGGTGAAACTTAACTTAGGAAGGGATAGTATTATAGACTTTAAAGAATTTATTTCATTCACACGAATTACGCATGCTTATACAACTGCAATTGAGAATAAGCTTACGTTTAATGCAACATCGATGGAAAATTTTAGAGATGAGTATTGAAGCTTTGTCAATTTTTAACACTTTATTCTTTTGTGTCTTAAGGTGCAGTAATACATTATTGCATTGCAAGTTGAAGAGCAAATGTTGCTCATATTACCACCTTGCACACAACAAATTTTCTTTGTTGCCATAGTAGGCAGGGATTCTACTTCGTGCAACAAGGAAAATTTGTTGTGTGCAGGTTGGTAATATGAGCAACATTTGCTCTGCAAAATGCAATGTAACAATGTGCGAAATGTTGCATGATTTTGTTGCCAGTATATCTGCACCTTTAATTAAATGATTAATTAATAATTTCAAACAAAAAAAGGGAAAACATTGAACCTAGCTAAATCTGTCTTATTTCATGTCATTTTTTCACAGCGGGCATAATTATGAAATAATAATCATAGATGATGGCAGTCCTGATGGTACTCTAGAAGCAGCTAAGCAACTGGAAAATATCTATGGAAGTGACAAAATTGTATGTTTTGTGATACTACAAGCTGATTTCAGTCAGGGCAATGAAAAAGTTGGTGCACAGTTTGCTTGCCATGTCTCACTGTTCTGATTGGTCATAATTTTTAGTATCCAAAAAAACTAGTGGAACATGGCACAGGATAATGCAGACTTTTTCACATTTTTCTCAGTAGCAACAGTAGAGTATAACCGGTAGACCAAGATTCCATGATAAAACCCAGACCACTGATTTTGACATATCGTCCTGTGTTTGAGCTATTTTTAAAACTTGATTCCAAAAGTTGTTTGGGTGTGCAGCTGATAGATGGCAAATGTTGAATAAGTGGCTAGTGGTCTAAAAATAGCTGAAATGTTGGGCAACCCATAGCATCACGTGATGCACGTCTCAGTCTCCTAGGAGGTCATGCTTTGCTGATGGCACTTATTACTGTCTACAAAGAAAGATATCTTCCTGTTGGTAGAAATTTTAGACTGATCTTTCCATTCACAGGTGTGAATAAAAATGAACAAATTCTTGGCAGTAGTTTGACTGAAAAGCACTTTTAAAATTCTTACTGTCCTGCTTTTTCCTGTACTATTTCAATAATATTTGCACTATTTGACAATTTCTGCAAATCTGATTCAACTGTCTATATTACTAAGTACTACATGTAGTTCTCTTGCAACTGATTGGTGCCATAATATCACTTAGATATAAACTATAAATGCTTTGTGAGATATTTAAATCAGCTGATTTGTTTTTCAGGTATTGAGACCAAGACCTAGAAAACTAGGTTTAGGTGAGTATAGAACTGGTCTATTCTGCATTTCAGTGGTTCAACCTTATGGAGGATGGTGTCGTGGTGTAGCCTTGCTTTATTTCTGTAAACTTATAAACTGGATCACTCCTTACATTGCTCACTATTAAAGGAATATAAACATGGTGAAAAAACAAATAGAACACACTACGAACTGCACAAGTCCAATTAGGCCAAGAGCCTCTTATCCATTATGGGTTACATACTAGTTTAAATTCCAACTAGTATAACAATAGTTCATTTTGTGTTTGGCAGTAGATGGCATTGTTTGCAATAAGCTGGCTAAGTAAGCTATGCTTGCCTAGTAAGGAGAGTACTTTGGAAACCAAGCCATAGGTCATCCCCTGGCACCTGGCACACTAAAATGTCATTCAGTGGAAATTCATTAGGGGGCTGTAGGTCCATAGGGGCAATAAACAAATGAGATAATCCGACTAAATTATCAGAAAAAGCACATGAGCAGAGGCAACTGGCAGAGCTAGCAAAGTAGCTAGCTAAAAGGCCTGATGAACATGCACATATGGACACAGTCATTAGTATAGTATTCCTACATCTGTAAAAAAAAAAAAATGAATGGATGCATGAAATGAATTAATGAAAAATATTTTTTCTTGGCTTACAATTTTGTTTTTAACTGTCTATCCAAACTGTGTAGGTTTTAAATAGTTACTATTATTTTTCTAAGGAACTGCATATGTCCATGGAATGAAACATTCAACAGGAAACTTTATCATTATAATGGATGCTGATCTTTCACACCATGTAAGTAGATATTATTTTGTGATGAATTTACTCTTTTGTACCAGCACAAACACACACTTAATACATATTCACCAAGTTCTTAATATAAAATAGCTCATTAACAAAATTATGCAGTTCAATACGTCAAATTACAGTAGGCTGCTAGAGGTATTTATAAGGGCTCTGCATAGTCTAATTCTCCATGCTCTCCTGATGGAATTATTAAAGTCTTCACTAAATGCCATAACTTACATTTATTATCTAAGGTTTAATTTATTTGATATTCTTTTTCAGCCCAAATTTATACCAGAATTTATCAGGTAGGATAGTAAGGTCTATACAAAAACATTATAAGGAATCTCTGGTAATCCTGACTTCTCCTTTTAATAGTGACCGAAGAAGTCTGTTACCATTGTTTTGAAAGAAATCTTATTGAAATGAAATTGAAAGATATTTATTTTGAAAGAAATCTTATTGAAATGAAATTGAAAGAAATTTATTTTGAAAGAAATCTTATTGAAATGAAATTGAAAGAAATTTATTTTGAAAGAAATCTTATTGAAATGAAATGAAATGAAATGAATCTCCCATTGTTGTATAATTAATTGCCCTAAGACTTTATTATTTTTATCAATTATTATTTTTTCTTTTCTTTTTCTTTTTCTTTTTCTTTTTTTTTTTTCTTTTTTCTATTCTATATTCTTTGTGACATGTAATTTGAAGGAAGTTCACAATTACATAAAATTTGTTTGCACAGAAAACAAGAAGAACATAATTATGATATAGTTTCTGGTACAAGATATAGTGGAGATGGTGGTGTTTTTGGATGGGATTTAAAACGAAAATTGATAAGGTGACTACATACATACATGTATTTACTGTGCTTTGAACACACACAAGAACCTCTTTAAACACACACCAAAGGGCCAAAGGAAAGTGTCCATGTGTAAAGGTGTCTGTTTTATAGAGGTTTTATTTGTAATGAAATATATGGATAATAAGAGACCTGTGTCTATATTATGGAGGTATCAGGGGTAGATCCATGACTATCTTCAGGAGGTGCACCATCTTCAGGAGGTGGAGTGGACTTTTTGTCTGTAATGTGTTTGTATTTTAATGTTCTCTGTCAATTGTCATCAATCACATGTAACCATGAAGTAATGACAGTACTTATATCAAGTTTCTGAGACTTCTTGAACCACGTGATTTATGCCCTCAAGTACATGTAACTGTCTGCAATAAATATTTATTGTACTTTCTCATTTCTTTTACAGTCGAGGAGCTAATTATCTCACTCAGATTCTTCTTCGACCTGGAGCATCAGATTTGACAGGGAGTTTTAGGTATTCATTTTGTGAACTTTGCAGCATATATTTGTACATATGTTCTAAGGAGCAAGGATGGCACAGTTGGTTAGTGTGCGGCCTTCGGTGCAAGAGGTCCCTAGTTCGATCCCCAGTGACTTCACATCCTTGTTTCAACTTCTTTCCTTTCTGTGTAGCTTTAAGTAGCTTTAAATACCCTTAAAACGGAGCACTGATGGAAAGAGGGGAGTAAAATGAGCGTACCGTCGACCTCAAGTTTATCAGTTAAATTACTGTCACGAGTTATCGACGTTAAATATGGTTACTTTACTTTACTTTACTTTTAGATATGAGTGAGACTGTTGCTGTAGGTGTGAGAGTCATTATTTGCTATTCACCCCTGTGGCCCAGGGTCAATTCCTGACTGTACTATGTTTGAACTTAGTTATTTGATGTGTTGCACAGTCTACCATGCCATGTGTCCATGTCTTCCAGCCCTTGCACACTAATTGGGGGACACTATACTCTCGCACTCACTACCTCTACGTTAAATAGTTTTCATACATCACTTAACTCACATGTTGATTTTTGCTGTGGGAGGAAAAACTGAAGAACCCAGAGAAAAAACCCTTATGGCATCATAGAGAACAACACATCAAAACACTGAAAGTCAATTCACATATGATCTGATGCCCGAGCTAGGACTCCAACCTGGACCACAGCAGTGAAAGGCTGGTGCATTAACCACTCGGCCAACCATGTGACCCATAATATTTGCAATAGTCTAAATGGCTGACAATATAGTATTTTATTTAAATGTATATAATGGTCATGTTCTACAGGTTATACAAAAAGGAAGTGCTACAGAAGTTAGTAGAGTCTTGTGTCTCTAAAGGATATGTGTTTCAAATGGAAATGATTGTCAGAGCAAGACAATTGGGGTATTCCATTGGAGAGGTAAAAAAATTCCTGTGGGTTTTGATACTAATGCTTATTTCAATTAGCTACATAACAGTAAAGAAATATCCAATGCATCTAAGGCCCAGTTCTGACGTCGAACTTTTGCCATATCGAATCTAATAACATCAAAGAAGGCTGTATAATTATACATTGTTTTTAATGCATTCGACATGGCAGAGGTTCAACATCTGAACTGGAGCTAACTGAGCCTAAGTAAAGAAATGAATAACAGTCATGCTTCTTGCATTCATCTTGTGGAATACTTATTTATTCTCACCACATTTTGACATCAAATACATGTATGTACAGTATATGCATCTATAGTATTAGAGTATGAACACAGAAAAAATGGAATATATTTTTCAATTATTTTTCAGTCATTCATTTTATTTCCCATTATTTCTAGGTACCCATCTCATTTGTTGATAGAGTCTATGGAGAATCTAAGCTTGGTGGCAGTGAAATTATTCATTTTGCAAAAGGACTTCTATATCTTTTTGCAACCACATAGCAATTTATGACTGTGGGTTAATGAGGGGTCATTAGGAAGTCTTTTCTATGAAATTGATGAGGTGGTGTAGTTTTGGTAAATCATATAGGTATAGATACATCTGAAGCTTCAAAATAATAATCAAATTATTTAACAAATAGAACAGCTTTTTCCGTGCTCCCTACACTTCTTTTGTACGGAGCATGGAAAAAGATGTTCTATTTGTTTTATTATATATTTTGAAGTAAATATTCAAGGGAAAAAGTTCGATTTTCTCCGGACAAAAATTCAAAAGGTGTGCGCGCGCGGTCGAGCTCACGCTCAGCTAATATCAGAACTGTGTTCCGTTCTCTGATAAAGCACAGCTTTCAGCCAATCAGAGCGCGCGTATCGACAAGGGTATATAATAAATGGCAAATAATATTTGTTTATCGACATGGGTATATAATAAATTCGAAATAAATGGCCAATAATATTTGTTTATAGTGCTTGTTTGTCTTCAAGTAATCTCAAACACTCCTGCATCTCCGCTCTGTGACATAACACGCAGTTTCTATAAAGTCATCATCCAATTTCAATAGTCCGTGGTGAAAAGACTCAAAGTTAACACTGGTTTCTAAATAAAGGTCTCATTTGAAAATTATCTAAAACTCGTCCTCTGACTAACTGAGTCCAGAACAAAATCGCTCATTATGTTTTTATATGACTTTTCTTATCCAGCAACCTCTCAAAGCACAGCGCAATATATTTATCAGGGGCGGATTTAGGGGAGGGGCGCAGGGGGTGTGATAACTGGATCCATCCCGGGGGGGGGGGGGGGGGGGGAGTTGGGTCCCATTGAGCACCCAAGTCGTCATGTATTTATCTGCTTTGTTTTCGCAAGAAAAAAAGGTAAACCAAAGGTGTTTATTTACGAGCTAGATGACATTGGCAAAACACCACTTTTATATTAATCCTTGGAGAGCCCACTGTCTGTAAGCCCAGCAGTAATCCACAAAACGCCTCGTTGCAATGCTTTCATTCTTTTACTCCATGTGACTTACATGTACGCCATTTTGTACAATGCAGCGTTCTCTAGATTGCTTTTTCAAAGAAACGGCGAGTAAACTGATCGAATTACAGTAATTATATCTTAACATTGCAATAATAAAGAACATTAGAAACTCAAAGTGAGTTTACTTCCAGTCAAAGCAGTGACGACGAGTTATTCATTTGGTATTAGGGACCGATCGTTTATTACGTCGCAGGGGGGGGGGGCGGTGTTTTTTATGGGGGGGGTACATTTTTGAAAAGCTCTCAAAAGAGGGGGGTACATTTTCCAAACATTGAAGACTTTGGGGGGGTACGTTTTGATTTTTACCGAAAAAAGATTTGACATAGCAACCTGATATGTTATGGTGTAATGTAATAGAAATTTGGAGTCCATACGATTAGCGCTATTCGCATGGACCCCAAATTTCTATTAGCATTACACCATGACATATAGTCACGGCGTTTTGTGTACGTCCGGAACCAGCATGTAAAAGTTACTTAGTTTCTTCCATGGGAAGTTTAACGTTAGGCACGTTCAGAAATTTAGCGTGTGTATATATAGCTAGTCGTATAGTTGTTATATTCATTCCCTGAAGAAGTCTCCGTTAGAGATGAAACATGTCGGAATTAAAAAGAAAGATTACAACTACACGAGTTCTCCTCTGTGCTGCTCACTAGTCCTAGTTAAAAAATTAAAAAATTAAAAATAGTATATGTGTGTGTTTTATTCATTCACATAAATTTACTGTGAACAGTGCAAAAAAACTTTGCGTTGATATTTGCACATGTGTATAGGACGATATTAATGATATTGCAACTAAGTGCAATTAAAAATTTGTCTTATATTTTGATCATAGAAAAGTTAAGGCGGTGTTACACGAGACGATTTTTAACGACGATTTTCCGCGCAACGTTGCAACAACTTGCAATATTTTACGTTGCAAGTTTCTGACTTGGATTCAAAAACTCGCAAAGCGTTGGCGAAGCGAAAATTGCAAGGAAAATCGTTCCAAGTGTCTTGTCACACGAGAAAGATTTTTAACGCAACGCCGTTGCGCTGAAAATCGTCGTTAAAAATCGTCTCGTGTAACATCGTCTTTAGAATAGCATATGCTGAAAAGTACCTCTAAAAATTAAGGTCATGTGTTTGTAGGAAAGACGGGAGGGGGTACATTTTTGAAAAATCAATTTTTAGAGGGGGGTATGTTTTTGAAATGTAAATTTTTTTGGGGGGGTACACTTTCCCAACACAAAAATATTGGAAAAAACACCGCCCCCCCCCCCCCCCCCCTGCGACGTAATAAACGATCGGTCCCTTAGGTTTACTACTGGTGAATGAGGTCTTAAAATCATGTCATTACAACCAGTAGTGGAACTACTTTTTTAGGTTTTAGGTATAGTCCAGCACCTGCTAAAGCAGCTCCACTACTGGTTATAATACATGATTTTAAGGCCTCATTTACCAGTAGTTTTCAACGCTAATCCCGCCGGCCGGCCTTATTGCTGGAACGTCTCCATATAAATGGAGACGGGGCCTACGGTTTAGCGTCCTTATCCGAGAAGACGTGAAGGTCTAACCATTTGCAGATGTAGTTACAAAGGCAGCACCTTCTCAATTATTTAAAGACCCCGAGTGTTGGTCCGACCGGGACTTAAACTCCCCGCACGAAAAAGTGGACCGACGCTCTACCAACTGAGCCAACCGGGCGGCGGTTTAACGCTAACGTTCCTGTGCATGACTTACACATAAATTATACTAAATATAATTTATTAAATTAAACAGTTCACCAGACCATCATTTAAATTCGAACGTATTTGCAGTAGCTAAAATTATTTCATCTCGCAAGGACCGGCGGAGCACCCTAAAAAGTGGTGGGGATAGGATTGGAAAATATAAGAGACTAGTATGGGAAAAAGTGGTAGGGCTACATCATTACCAGTAGTTCCTTCCTTAGTTATTGAAGTTTGGTCCTTCAGTAGTTATTGCCCATGTAGTCCCTTGTCTAGAGCTGCTCCAGTTCGAGCCGGAGAGATTTTAGAAAAATTGATTTCAGCCATCTTTGTTTACTGTCGCAATGCAACACAAATCGAAGTGAAATACACCAAAATCAAAACTTTGACTCGAGTCCAATAACTGGTGTAACGGAAGCATTGTCAATAAAAAACTTTATCGAGCCACCTTAAAACGGAGCACTGATGGAGAAAGGGGAGGAAAATGAGCGCACCGTCGACCTCAAGTTTATCGGTTACTCAAATTACTGTCACGAGTTATCTACGTAAAATATGGTTGCTTTACTTTTACTTTTTACGTCTCATTTTTAGTTTATAAATAGCATTTCGTTTATTTAGTAGACACACACACACAATTTTAGTAAGACCTACTTATAAAGCCACTTATAAATGAACTATGAAAAATTGTATTTAAAAATCAACCTATTAATAAATACGCTTTGAAAGCGGGTGGTACGCACCTTAACTACAGATTTATGCCTCAAACTATAGGTTGTTGTTTTATACTTAGCTAGGTAAATAACTATTCAAAGAATGCGTACTAGATGCCTTCTTAAATATATTGTCTTGCTTCTTTAAGATTTGACGAATATCTAAAGCTTGTGAGATATATTTACCTTTAAAGCTTCTATCAAGAAAAGCTTGTACAGTGGTTAATTCGGCATCAGCCGCTTCATAAACCGCTATACCATAAGTTAAGTTAGGTAATACTAAGCTAACAAAAAGATGATCAAGCTCGTTTTGCCGTTATATCCTTCTTTCCTTAAACATCTAAGTATATGTAAACATCTTTGAGACCCAGGACGTCATAGCTTATTTCTAACATGTGAACTAAACCGATAGTTTCCCAGTCAAACGTTATCGTTAGTGGTTAATTGGTCACACTTGGGTATTCTGCAATAGTGAGATGATCATGGCCATGCAGCTAGCACACAAGACAATCACCCCCTCTTGTAAATCCACAGGTAGCCCAGGCTGGACGAGTGTCAATTTAAAAGAGAATGTATGGGGATTTTTGAACCTTCAATAAATGACTCAAACTGTAATAAAATTCAACAAAATAACTTATCAGTGTCTTGCTTTATTCCTCTTTAGTCCCCTGACGACGTTTCAGTCGATTTCGTCTGGGTTTAGCTACTTTTTCCCTGCCTAACTAAGAGAAAAAGTAGCTAAGCAAGACACTGATAAGTTTTTTGTTGAATTTTATTACAGTTTGAGTCATTTATTGAAGGTTCAAAAATCCCCATACATTCTCTTGTAAATTGACACTCGTCCAGCCTGGGCTACCTGTGGTAAATCCTAGATCTGTGCCTGCTATTCTTCTCTACATAACAACATTGTCTAATTTTTTATCATTTTTGAATTTAAATTATTTTGTATTAGAGTGATTTTCATCAGACTGTGAAATAGTTACTAAGCTAATACACACTAGTAGATCCCAAGTCCATTGTTTTCTTTTGTTGAATTTTGACTGCTATACACTAATAGCTAGTTAGTATTTCACAGTCCGATGAAAATCACTTTTATTATTAAAAGTATTTATTAAATCAAAATGAAATAATTAGAGTGATTTTCACCGGACTGTGAAATAGTCACTAAGCTAATAGACACTAATAGACTCTGCACCCATTGTTTTCTTTTGTTGCAATACAACTATTAGACACTATAAAACACTGACTATTAGTAATTGTTTCACAGTCCGATGAAAATCACTCTAAGGAAGTTATTTACAATACAAACTAGAGACACTAGAAACTATCACATAGCTTGATATTAGTTGGACTATTCCATTAAGCCTGCGGCCCGTGAAATTTTGTACAAAAATTTTGAAAGATCACTCGCGATATTTAACCCAAACACCACCAACACCACCTACTTACTACGGAAAAAGCTGTTCTATTTGTTTTATTATATATTTTAATACCCAGAACTGTGCTCCGTTCTCTGATAAAGCACAGCTTTCAGCCAATCAGAGCGCGCGTATCGACAAGGGTATATATTAACGTGGAAATAGAAAACGAGGCAACGCCTCGTGCTTCTCCTAACACTTCTCTCGTCTTCTTACAATTCCCGCGTGCTTCCATAACTCAACATAGCACTGCTGCCGATTTTTCTATTTCTTTTATGAAATATTCAAGACCATGGTAACGTTCTGTGCTATGGTGAGTTATGGAGAATGATTCTCCACCAATCAGAGCGCGTGCTCTGTATGAATTATTTTGTAAAACATGCATAACACATTAGTTTTTTATGCAAACATTTAAATATAGTAGAAAAGAAGAAATATATAGTGTTAGATTGAAGTTTAGTGCCTAGTGGCTAAGTTAACATAAACGTTTTCTAGTTGGTAAAATCTATGTTGAAAATGACATGGTTTGGACGTTGATGTTTATAGACTGAATAAACCAGTTTCGATTCCGTTTTGCTCAGGCTTAGCCTCGAATCCAAGTAAAATATTCATGAATTTAGCAAAAACGCAGTGGAATTCTAAAGTATTCTCTTTGTTTGTTCATTCCATTCCATCGGACTGTTGCTACAATTCTATGGAATAAATTTCGCGTAATCGGGGCTTAGTCTGAGCAAAGAGGAACTCGAAAATGGAGTATTGTACAAAACATGTCGCTGTCAGTGTTACCACGTTGACTGCTTTTCGCATTAAAAATAATAATAATAATAATAACTGTTTATTTAAGTGTCCTAGTCTTCTAGTGCTCGCGCACTAATTGGGGGACACTATACTCTCACACTCACTACCTCTACCTTGAATATTTTGCAAATAATCACTCGACTCACCAGTTCATTTTTGATGGAGGGAGGAAAACCGGAGAACCCGGAGAAAAATCCCTCGAAGCACGAGGAGAGAACCAACACAACTCTACTCACATGAAGCGCCCCGTCCGGGTATCGAACCAGGGACCACAGCGGTGAGAGGCAAGCGGTCTAACCACTCGGCCACCCTTGCTTCCCATATTTTGGTCGAGGAGTTCGGAGAAGGCAAGGCATCAAGGATCCTCACGTTCTCTGCTTCGAATTTCCTTGTACTTCTCGAGATCAGGCCAGCTAAGACCTGGTTGCCAGCACGGCTTGGGTTCTTGTCTATAAAAGGGAATCAGAACCCTCCAATCCCAAATTTTTGGTAAACTACAATAGTCACTGTACTTCTTTCTCTCTACCTTCACAAACTCTTCTCTCTTTATAGAAAACCAGTTGTTCTTGGTTAAATTCCAGTACCGGGCCATGTGTTTGGGGTAAGCCTGATGAATACCTAGAATCTCCTTACATATATCACTATGCTCCTTTTTCAGGTATCTCCGGTAATGCATTAGTCTGCTGTTGTCAGGGAAATACGTGACGTTATATCCTTTACTTTCTAATCCGTTGATCCACATTGCTATCATTTGGCCTCCAAATGGACTACAATAGAGGGAGTCATTGCGCTTGAGGAATTCTCGCGCAAGATCGACTGATATTATGAGAAATCCCTCGTCCATTGCTACCATTTTGGGGTCACATCCAAAATGACCCCAGTACAAAAGCTTTTCGTGTTTACGATATTGTAAGTCATTCATCAAATTGTTCAAACATACAAAGTAGTCATCGTCAACCTTCATATAAAACAAAAAATCATAATGCTCAAAAGCCCAGAACATTGCAAAGAGATATCGGTGAGTCAACCAGTAACCATTTTTTGTTGGAATAAATTCCAAGTCTTTATACTGCGCTTGCTCGTCCTTCAGCTTTTTCATAAGTTCTGGCTTTATGCCTATCCCATCGGTAAAAAATCGGTATGCCATGTTCGGGTAGCTTTTTGACGTAGAGAGCCAGGAATTGCGAAGAACTTGACGTCTGATGTAAAGGTGTCCAGCTGCAGGTATATTGATGAAAATGTCTACCTTGGCTTTGCCTTTTGCCACCACGGCTTCGCCTTTTGTTACCTCGGCTTTGCCTTTTGGCGTGATGGCATCCACAGATCCATTGAAATTGGCATCCAAAGATCCATTGAAATTTTCTCGTACGAAATTTCCGCGTACAACCACCCGATAATGATTCTTCAAAATAATTAGCCAAAAAACACACACCACAATTATGAATATAGCCATATAAACTAATTTCGATTTCATCCTCATGGTTAACTTTCGTACAGTTTCTACTACTTGTTCGTCTTTGTATCGTCTTTTGAATCGATAGGAATATATGATTGTCTTTGATCACTGTATTTGTATTTGCTGGAAGAAGAAGAAGAAAAGATAGGTATAAGTAGCTAATTTTAATAGAGTGCTTACAATATATCCGTGAAAAACTTTGTAAGAAATTGCACTAATTTGCACTAATTAAACAATAGAAAACAAAGGATTTCGCGCTATTTAGTACAATTTAGTTCGCTAATAATAATAATAATAATAATAATGACTTTATTTATGTGTCACGTCGTTCTAGCTATTTTACAATAACTAATTGGGGACACCTATCTAAAACCCTTTGTAAAACTACTAAAATGTATATCCCAATCCATACCCTGATTTTTCACGAATATATTGTAAGCACTCTAGTATGGATTGGTTCTAACGGAAACAGGCCAAACCCTGGGGACAAGTCGGTCTAGTGGTTAGACTTTCACTACTGCGGTCCCTGGCGGTTCGATGCCTGGACGTGTCATTAATTCGTTCCCTGCACTGATTCAGTGGAGATTTTTCCCTGGGTTCTCCGATTTTCCTCCCTCTAACAAAACGACTGACTGGTGATTTGAGAGTTTGAGTACTTTGCTGTTTAAAATGCAGTCAAGGACTGTGTGTGAGTGAAGGACCAGATTGGAAAAAGTTTAGATATATCTGCGACATTCTCATTGATTTTTTGTTTGTTTGTTTGTTGTTTTTTTTACCGTAGAGTACCATTCAGACTTTCTTTGATCATTCAATCGGACTTTCTCTATATCGGTCGTTCATTCAGACTAGTTTTCTTTTATCATTCATTCAAACTTTCTTTCTATCGGTCATTCATTCAGATTTTATTATCATTCAATCCCATTTTACATTCTTTTCAGACGTCTTCTCTTCTTTTCTAGACTGTTCATTAGCGTTTCTTTGGTCTTCCTGAATTTGCCTTTTTATCGGCTACTGTTTTTTATTATCTTACGTGTACATGTTAATGTTTCGCCCAGAAAAAAATTACCTTCGAATTGTCCTTGTAGATGTCTCAAAGGCAATTCAGTTAATTTTACGGCCTTTTTTATCGCTTTTGAGTTTTGTCGTAATTTGCCACGCGGTAGCTTTACTACTTCATAAAAAAGGAAATGATTTATAATTAAAATGTTGTTAATAAACTCATTGTCCTGATAAAATTGCCTGGATTTTTGTTGTATTTATTTTGTGAGAAACCGTCCAAATTTTCATGCAATCATACATGATCTTGTTCTCATCAATCGCTTTTAATCTCATTGCATATACACAGTTTTTGAATACGCTTTTCAGACTAGATTTTTGAAAAAGGTAGAGGTTATTTCGCGAAAAAACAAAAAAACAAAAATATAATATTTGAAAAGAACACACCAAAATTAGTAGAAGTTAAGATTTTGAAGCAGTTTCGATAAATAGCGCCAAAGTTATCGGTGGCCGTAGTTGGTTCTTTTTCTATAGAAACGTTCGGTGGTGGGCAACAGTACGTTTCTATACAAATAAAGCAAACTTCGGCCGCCCATAACTTTGGTGCTATTCATCGAAACTACTTCAAAATCTCAACTTTTACTAATTTTGGTGTGTTCTTTTCAAATATTATATTTTTGTTTTTGTTGGATTAAAATTTAAAATGTCACGCAAGACCTGCCTAAAGGTCATTCTAGCAATGATTGTAGCTGTATTATGGGAGATTTTAATATCAATTTACTAAATTGTGATTCACATATACTTAACTGATGAGTTTATAAAATAATAGTCTTTCTTCACCATCCTTCCAACCTTATATTCTACAACCCACACAATATCACAAGTCCTTCAGCTACTTTGGTTGACAATGTGTTTTTCAACTATTTGGTTACTTATAGTGGTAATATATCATATTTGACTTATCACGAGATCATTTGCCAAACTTCGTCATAATTGATTCAGTCTCTTTACAAGCAAATTGCAATCAGGCCTACGAAAGAGACTATTCAAGGCTGAATAGAGATAAACTTCTTGAAGATTTCCAGCAAATTGATTGGAACACTCAATTCTATGGTTATAATAATGTGAATGATATCTTCAACATTTTCTTTAATGTCTCCAATGAAATTCTTAATAAATATGCTCCTTGAGAAGGGTATCAAGGAAGGAGATTACGTCTAAATCCAAACCTTGGATCACCCCTCCCCTCAGAGTCTCCATAAAGACTAAAAACAAGCTATATAGGAAATTCCTAATAACAAACTCTACAGAAATAAACTGAAGTACTTGATTAATGTCAGTAAAAAATTCATTATAAATATTATTTTGATTCATGAACAAGTCTAATATCAAAAATATTTGGCTGGGAATAAAATTACAGCTAAGTTTCTCCTAATAATAAAACTAATATCTCCCATATGAAATCATGACTTGCAATAATATCACTTTAACTGATACAGGACAGATAGCTCATGATTCAACTTTTTTTGTTTTGTTTTTTGTTTTGTTTTGTTTTGTTTTGTTTTTTGCAAACATTGGGCAAAAACTTAGCCAAGAAATTCCTAGAGTTGATACCAACTTTTCAGGTTATCTTCCTGCTCTCTATCTACTCTCTTCTCCTCATTGCCACCTCCACTCAAGAAATTTAACAAGTTATTGTAGATCTAACATCAGATCTAACACGAGAGAGCGTGTTATATCGGTGGATAAAGATCCGAGCCGAAGGCGAGGATCTTTAGACCCGATATAACACGCTCTCGAGTTCTTTATATTACTTATCAAACGTCTAGTTGTCAATTATCATATTGGACCAGAATTTTCCAAGTTTGACTACTTTTGGCTTAGAAAATCCAAGTTAAAGTTTATGCAAATGAACAAAAATCTTTATCCGATATAAAGATCTACGTTACGGTAGTGATTTCCATTGTGTTTTCTAATGAATTATTAATGAGTTTGATAAATGAATTGACAGTTTACACCTTAAACACAACAGAGTCAGAGTCAGGTATTTTACTAGTAGAACTGAACTGTTGTCTTCATTTTGCTCTGTGTCGCATTTTGCTTTTTTACCATTTGCATTTGGCCAGTATGGCTGAAGACTCCATTGATGAGGACCTCTCATACTCAATGTTTTATGACAATCCACTTGATAACAGATATGAGATTAAGGCCAATATTTTCAAAAGTGCTTTTTCAAAAGTTTTTCGTGGTATACCCAATAATAGGCCATTTGCAGGACGGCGTCATATACTACAACTACCAGAATGCTTTGCCCACTTTCTTTTGTAAAATAATTAGTGCCAATTATTGTTTTGCTATTCTCAAAAGGGAATAAAAATCTGAATAAGAAAGAAAATTCGTAGAGCATTCTGGTAGTTGTAGTAAAATGACACCATCGTGCAAATGGCCTATACCTTTAACTTTTATAAAATTTGGGCTGTGGCTGATGTGATCTACATCTCACGCTCTCCAGAAAGCAGTCCACCCTGGAGAAAGTAAGGAAATAGACCTATAGAGCAAGTTGTGTGAACAAAAAGGAGCCTTATTTCGTGCCATATTTGTGCCTGTGTCCTCCAGCAATTGGTGCTGTGAACACTTCTGGCTAGCAACAAGGACTTAATAAGAAAAGAACTAAGGCCTTTTCTGAGTTTCTAACATTTTTTTAAGGCTCAAAGATCTTCATGAATTGGTTAATTAATTAGTTGATCAGTAATTAATAAAGTTTGATTAATTAATCATAAATACATGAAAGTTAAGGTGGTCTTATACCAAAAAAATGAACATTTTATTGAAAAACCATAACAACAAACACTTTATTGCATGTTATAGAGAAGACCACACTGACAAAAAAAATTTCATTGCAGACCAAATATTTGAAAGAAAAAAGAAAAAAAAAGTGGTGATTATTGTAAACCAAATAACACATTAACTATTGATAATAAAAATACACAATTTGTTTTAAAGTATTTCTAAACAGCTTGTATAGGACTTAAACCAGAAAAGAAGGGTTTTTCTTGTTATTGTAGATTTAATTTTATTAATAATGTAAAACATATTAATAAAAAAAGATCTACAATTTAGAGACAATTTTTGTTTTGGGCAAAAATTTCTGAAATTTTTTAATTTTTTATTTGGTTTATCTCCTTTTTTGTTGTTGTTGTTTTTTTGTTTTTTGTTTATCTCTCTTAATTTCATTATCATGCTGTTTATCTCTCTTAATTTTCAATGCTCATTTTTTTATAAGACCACCTTAACCCTAGATATTACTGGGGTTATAATGCAAATACTGAGTAAAAAGGTGGACAGGGGAACAAAAAGTTACAGAACGCATGCTGGTGACTTTAAGAAAAATAGAAGTTAATCAGGGATCCTGATTTCTTTTTAATTTTTTCTATTTAATTTTTTTTTTCATTTCGTTTCATTTTTTTATCTTATCTTATCTTATTTATTTATTTTTTCAATTTTGGAGGAGTTCCGGGTATGTTCCGGGGGTTCCGGCCGATCCGGCCTTCCGGGACTCGTTCCGCGTTTTACAGACACCCGACTTCATGTGATCATGTGTGTAAAAGCAGCAAGTGATAACGTTGCGAGTATGCGCGGTCCGCTGAACGGAATTCATGTGATCGCTGGAGCATGCAATGAAAATGGCGGCTCTATTAAAATTCGCTATCGTTCTTCTGCTTATTCTTTGTTGTTTTCTGTTTGTTGAGGGCAGGAAAGACAAGTTTTTCTTCTTACTTTCATAAAAGTTATAACCATCTCGCAAAACCGATACTCAACTTTAGTATTGGAATGCAGTAAAGCCGAAAATATTTCGAAAATGTTTGGTTTGCGCAGTACACGTTACAAATATAAAGCTAAACCGAGTTTTATGCCACATTTAATAAACACAAACACGGAAAAGGAACTTCAAGTGATGACTGTTTTAATGCTTTTATCACTTAAAAATGCTTCAGAAGGTCTACACGTACAATTTAAATCAATTTGTATTCATATAAACTGCAATAGTATTTCTTATTACTGTAATACTTGTGTACCTGTTATGATTAACAAATTTTGTTCAAATTGTGGAGCTAAAGAAAAAGAGATTTTCAACAGGTTATCATCTAAAAACAACATAAACTTTAATATTTCAAATGCAACTTCAAACAGCTGCTAGATCAGTACATCAATACACACTAAGCAGACTTGACACCATTAAACTATGCACACCCACTAAATAATCCTACACATGCATGTAAATGATACACACCCAAATATATGTGTACAGATACTACTGAAATAGTTCAAGAACAAAAAATGTTGTGTTTGGCTGTGATCCTTTTACATATCATAGCCTGGAAGTTATTGATATCACTTCACTAATAGCATCTAATAAACACCATCTCCAAATACTGGACTATGCATATGAGCTGGCTTGTTTGAGTTGCTAGGAAACCCTCATGTATAGTGGTTGCAAATCTATGAGAATAATGGAAAAGATGGCAATTTAGTTGACTTTATCACCTCTCATTATAGTGGACACCCTTTGGATTGTCATTTAGTTTCCGTAATAGCAAGGGTCTATAAATATATACAAGAGTGGGGTGCCTGCAACAGACTGTACACTTCTTAACTTACCTAGTAATTAAGTTAGGAAGTGCCCAGTACGTGTGTTGGCAAACAGACATAAACACACAATCCATTTAACTTTTTTCAAAAGTTCTGGCTGTTAAATTTCAGGATAAATATAATTAACATGCTTAGCTAGCATCTTGATGTTAGGTCTGATCCCTCCTTCAATGCAGATCTATCTTATCTTGAAGGTTTTACTAATTATAATTATAAGATTCATTGTTGTATGCATATACATGAGTAAAATTGTAAAGTTGGCATCCAGAAAAAATAGCTCAACTGTAAAGGACACTTAGGACCTCTCTTTTCTGACTGATTTCTCAAACTCCCGAAAATAATTCATGCTCAATGCTCAATAACAGCCTCAAAAGAAGCAAAGTGTTGACATCAAGTGATTGAAGATTAATTTAGGCTTAATTTTGACCAGCATGACATTTGCTTGTACATTACACATTGCTAAATACCATCAAAATTCTCAAACTTCCCCCCTAAAAGATAATCGTTTGAAGTCGTTATTCAACTTCACCAACAGTGGCAATATCATTTTTCGAGACTTTAGGTGGGATATATCTTGGGGTGTAACAAATAATCACTGTCAAAATCACACAAAAATGGGATTTCAGAGGAATAACTCCGATCGAGTTTGCTGTTATTTTAAAATAAAGCTTTTGATCCTTATTTTTAACTACCCACAAGAAATACTGATGCATAAAGACCTACCTTTTTGGTACACTGTCCTAAAATTCATTGTTGATAGCTCCAGGGCCATTCAGAATTTCCATGAACACATGTCAACAAACCACTTCTTCCACACTTCAGTCAACCAAACCAAGTGAGAAATTTAGCAAAATTTAGCAGGAAAAAAGATACCTTTTTTATACAGACAGCTTTAAAAAGACTCCATAAATATTTTGGGTGGATAATAAGTGTTCATGGAAGTACGAATAGCTTGAAATAATCCTTTCAAACTGCCACATTTCACTAGTTTCGTGCCGCCATTACGAGTTTCGCTAGAACGCGCACTGAAGTTTGACGCATGCGCAGATGTTATCACTTGCTGCTGTGTGTAAATACTTACTTGTTATTATAGTGTACAAAATATTCAGTATTAAAAGACATAAAAATTGTTGTCGCTTCTCGTAATTACTTTCATTAGATTTAATTTACAGTGAAAGCTCGCCGGGGAAAATGAAGATAGTTTTTATATAAGCTTATGGGTGTTAAAGCATGCTATTATAAATTAAAGGCAAACACCTTAATATCCTTACCTAGAAATGCTTCCAAACTAATTCACAAAGAAATTGGGAGCATAAATGCGAATTAAAATATCAGGAGATGTTATGTTAAATATATCTTTAAAAAATTCGTATGGTAATGCCAAGTCTGGAAATTGAAAGCCAAACAACACATCTGTGCCGATGGACCTTGAAATTCTACACAAACCTAACAGAAATCTGCCAAATATTTAACCGAAAGGGATTGTACACATTGCTGAAAGATATGTATCGCTTCTCTGAGAAATAAAACAACAGATTATGGCATAGAAGTGGTAAAAACTCACCCTACAAATGGCTGCTTGCATCTAGAACAAAAAGACCCTCAAGCACAAATGTGTACGTGGAAAATCGATAGCTGATCGGTCTGCACGGTGGACGTCATATTGATCCTAAAAAAAACATGAAAGTTATTTAACGAGACAAGAGATATTAAAATTTCTAACTGTGAAAAGCAGATATTTCTTCACATAAATCATATTTTCATCGTGAAAATCGACTAAAAAAATCAAGTAAGCATCGGGGCATTTCCGTTATGTCTCCGTGAATCGGCTTCGGGCTAACTTCGGGAAATCCGAATTACTTTCTTTTACACAAGAATGAGCTTTTATCATTTAAGGGACCGCTCATTTTTTATCAGGGAAGGGGGCCGGTGGAATTCCAGCAGGAGTCCATACAAGAAAAACTAGCCCCCCCTCTATAAGCCTGATTTTTTTAATGACCCCCCCTCCCCCCAAAAATTCCACCGCTCCCCTCCCTCCCTGATAAAAAATGAATGGTCCCGTATTTCTTTCCTTCAAACTTTACTGTATTGCTAGTTCTAACATGCTCTTTCCAGCTATGGTAATTATTTTTCTGTTTCACTTACTTAAAAATAACTGATAAAAGCTCATTGGTATGATGTTTTTGAATGGCCCCCCCTTTTGACATTGATTCTTCTACATATGGCCCCCCCTCTATAGGCCTGATTTTTTTGAATGCCCCCCCCCCCAGATTTCCACCGCCCCCCTCCCTGATAAAAAATGAATGGTCCCTAATTCCGAAACTGGGTCTTTCTGTATATATCAACTTATGAAATGTCTATGTGTCTATCTATATATAGTCTGTAGCTAGACCATCTAGATCTCTCTAGATCTCTCTAGATAACCTTTTATATTTTCATTTATTTTATTTTATCTCTTAGTATAGTGTAAACTGTTTTTAAGAGTGTTTGATTAAAGATTAAAGATTAAAGATAGACAACCTAGATCACTCTATGAAATGTCTATAGATCCTACTACTTAGATTGGGTAGACCCTACTCATGTCCAACCAGCGTGCTATAGATACCATAGATTGGATAGACTATATAGAACCTATAGATTTGACACACTCTATAGACCTACATAGATTGGGTAGATCCTACTCACAACCAACCAGTGTGCTGTAGATGCCATGCATAGATTGGATAGATTCTATAGAACGTTAAAAATCTTTCTCGTGTAACATGACACTTGGAACGATTTTCCTTGCAATTTTCGCTTCGGCAACGCGTTGCGAGTTTTTGAATCCAAGTCAGAAACTCGCAACGCGAAATATTGCAAGTTGTTGCAACGTTGCGCGGAAAATCGTCGTTAAAAATCGTCTCGTGTAACACCGCCCTAAAAAGATCAAGTGAGGGCGATTACTCCACGCTGGGTGCCCTGTGTGGAAACAAATGGGTAAGAACGACGAACTGACTCAATTAAATGTGTAGCTCGAGTGTACAATCACGAACATAGCTAGGAGAATTCCAGGGGACGTGGATTAACAACTTCCCCTCCCCTCCCTTCTCCAATCCTCTCCCCCTCCCTTCTAGTTTTCCCTTGCAATCACTTGAAATCGTACGTGCAAGAAAAAGCAAAACTCGTTTAACGTGCGGTTTTGCTACAAAATTAAAGGATATTTCTATTAAGAATTAAAAACTTACAGACATATGCTTTAAAAGCTCGTGTCTTTGGCGCTGGCACAGGTTCTTCATCACGTCCTAGTACGGGATTCCCTACTAGCAGAGACTCAGCAGATTAGGGTTAGGGTTTCACGAGATTTTCTTGTCCTCTTGCCCAACTAGACTTGAAAATACAACTGATGAAACCCAGTGATAAAGTTTATTAAATCTCTAAATGTACAATTTTCAGTTGTCTGAGTTAAGATATTTGTAAACGAGATACTTAACTTTGCTGACATTTCAAATCTTCGCCCCTTGTCTGGATAATCATCGAGATCTGCTTTAGGACTACTCTTAAATAGCATACGTGGTTACCAGTTGCAAACCTTCATCCAGTAGCTATAGAAAATAAGGATCCATACTAAAATACAGCGTAACGTCTTCACGTTACAAAGGAGCTTGATGGACCTAAAATGCATATTGTTAACGCAACTTTGTTGATCTTTCTTCAAAATACTCGATTTTGATTGGTTCCTCTATGTCCCCAAGGATTTGGGACAAAATATTAGCATCATAATGAAACTTCGCCGAATAGACTACCCCAATTAGACATTAAAATTATTAAGTGTCTAGGTAGCGCAGCGGTCTAAGGTGATATCTAAAGGTATGGATTAGGGTCCGGATATCGTCTCCCTCCCTGGTCTTCGGGCTAAGACAACTGTTTTATGTAGCACCGGGATAGCGTGGATGGGGCCGAAATCTTCATCCGTAACGTAAGTCGATTCGATGTCTCAGCTTCCTTGAATGTCTCGGGAGAATCGTCCCAAAATTTAATCTTTCCTTTTTTATTTTTCAGTTAAATAATCATTTCTACTTTGTGTCCGGGGGATGCATATCTAACAGGTTCGAGTCGAATCCTTTTTCTTTTTTAATTTTTCTTTTTTTCACTCTTTTTCTGTAACTTTTTCTTTTTTTACCTGAATATCCTGACTACTTATTGTCTTGCTACGGATACTGGTGTTTTTACCTTAACTTTTTTAATTTTTTTGGATCGTTCATATATATTGAGATTAATAAATATTCATGATTATTAATATATGGATATCGTTTAATTTCTCTATATTTCTTAAATGTTTGCCCCGCTAAACAATTGCCAAGTTAATCAAGACATGCTATTTTTAAAAAGTTTAAATTTAAGCAAAAGGTATATTTTTGTCTTGTGTATACTGTATAAACTGTTCATCCAGCTGGGTAAACAGTCGAACGAAACTCCTGGCTACTTCCCTGATAGATCTGGATTCCCCTCACTCTTTTTGGGAACTTTTACGGAAACAGAACTTAGCTAGGGTAATGGCTACTCAAAATGTAATAATAACTCAAATAAAGGTTTGGTTGGGAGGAGTGAGAATGCGAACGCGCTTGCGCAAAGGCCGGCAGGCAAAGAGAGAGAAAAAGCTTCTATAGGTACGGTCGAATATATGGATCTGTTTTCTTTTGAATTTTCTTTACTCTTCTTTTTTGGCCATAATCCCTCCGATCGAGTAAATTCTTCCATTTCAGTAAAACGCTACAATTTCGACAATTCAAAAGGTTAAGAGAAAGCACAATATTTAGGGTCAGTAGTTCCTTCAGCTAGTTAAGCTGGTTACGTTTCCCAGGAAGCCGACGGTGCGCTCTTTACCCCTCTCTCATCCATCAGTGCTCAGTTTTAAGGGTATTTGAAGATACTTAAAGCTACACGGAGTGGAAAGAAGTCGAAACAAGTGTGAGGTGATTGGGAATCGAACTCGGACCTCTCGCTTCAGAAAGCCGCGCACTAACTAACTGAGCTGCACCGTTGCTCTATGGGTCGAATATCGATCTCTTTTCTTTTGAATTTTTCTTTACTTTCCTTCTTTGGCCATAATCGCTCCGATCGAGTAACGTCTTCCATTTCAGTAAAACGCGTTTTCCTAAATTTCGACAATTTAAAGATGACAGACACGAACTCCTAATTAAAGTTTTCTTATTCTTAATTAGTGACCTCTCCAACCCAGATGGTAGCTCTTTCTATCATATCCTTTTTACTTCTCCCATTCACTCTCCACACCATTCTTAGAAACTTCCATTCCATTCCATACCCAACCTCTCCAATCTCATTTCTCGCTCGATTCCTTCCGTTACCGGACAACTGCCTGAGATCCCAAACTTCTTCCTGGAATTAGCCTCCGTAAGCAGGTTCTTTATGGGAGGGGCTGCGCAGATTACTTGTAAAATTACCCCTGTCCACCTGTCCATAACTCCAGCTCCTCTATTATCTACTATCGATCATGAAATCGTTATCCAGAAACTTGAAAGTTATGGTATTAAAGACAATGAACTGAGATGGCTCAAATCCTATCTAAGTGATAGATTACAGAAATGTTTCACAAATGGTCATCTGTCTAGTTTACGACCTGTAACTTGTGGAGTTCCTCAGGGGTCAATACTTAGTCCTTTGCTTTTTCTAATTTACATAAATGATTTACCAAATTGTCTATCTGAAGGTATACCCAGAATGTACGCTGATGACACAACCATTAGCTATGCAGCCTCAACGTTGAGCAATATTCAAACACAATTGAATCTAGAACTTAAAAATAACGACATCTGGCTTAGATCGAATAAATTAAGCCTGAATGTTGCAAAAACTGAATTTATGGTCATTGGCTCACGCCAAAGGCTACAAAATCAAGGAGACTGCGCCATTACCTTAGCTTGCAGGTAGAGGACAAACAAGTAAATAAGGTCGACAATACCAAATCCCTTGGGGTATAATTGACGACAAACTATCATGGAAGATTCACATCAGTAAGATTTCGAAAAAGATTTCCTCCGGAATTGGTGCTCTCAAGCGGATCAGACCTTTTGTAAACCAGCACACAGCAACTACAATATACAAGGCTCTGATAGAGCCGCACTTTGAATATTGCAGTTCTGTATGGGATGGGCTGTCTCAGCAATTGAACGATAAATTGCAAAAACTACAAAATCGCGCAGCCAGAGTTATTACCTGCTCTGGTTATGACGCTAGCTCTGACTTATTACTCAAACAGCTTGGTTTTGAAAAACTGTAAGTTAAAAGGAGCAAACAGAGAGCTGTAATGGTGTACAAATCTTTCAATGCTCTTACTCCTAGTTATCTAGAGGACTTGTTCACCATTAAGAGTACTCCTTATATATATTTAGGGACTCTGAAAACAAACTTACTATTCCTAAACCGCGAACAGAATACGGCAAGCGAAGCTTCAGTTACAGCGGCTCTGTACTGTGGAATGGGTTTCCTGTCGAACTGAGAAAGTCAAGCTCACTCACTCAATTTAAAATTAAGGGGACCTGACAATTTTTTATTCAAAATCGGATTCCCACACGGCAAACATGTAAACCAGTTTTTATTTATCTTTTTTTGTAAATATATGCTGATGTTTTTACCGTGTCAAAAATAAAGTTGTATAAATACTACACCGTACAACAGCTACTACAGATACTATACTGACTATAGATACTACACTGACTACAGTTACTACATGTACTACACTTGCTAATGGAACTGCAATACAGATATCACACCTCCTACAGGTTCTACATATACACCATACTACAGATACTGACTACAGGTACCACATGTACTACACTGGCTACAGCTACACTTACTACTGGTACTACACTAACTAGGTACTACAGATACTACTGCTACTATACACTTACCATATGTGCTACACCAACTACAACCACTACACCTACTAGAAATACTACACCCACTACGTGTACACAGCCTTCCTACAACAGGTGCTACAGATACTACAAGTACTACACAAACTTCAGAAACTACACCTACTACTGAGTACTGCAACATCTACTAGTGGTGCTACACCATCTATAACCTCTACACCTACAACAAATACTACACCTACTACGTTTACACAGCCTACTATGAGAAGTACTGTACTAGGTCTACTACATCTACTACAGGTGCTACAGATACTACACTTACTACAGGTACTACTTCTACTACAGATACTACACCTACTACAAGTACTACGCCTACTATGTGTACACTGCCAACTATGGGAACTACTGTACTAGGGCTACTACAGATACTACAGGTACTACACCTACTACACTAACTACGGATGCTACACCTACTACAAGTACTACAACACCTATCATGTGTGTTACACCAACTACAACCACTACACTTACTACAAGTACTACACCTACTACGTGTACACTGCCAACTATGGGAACTACTGTACTAGGGCTACTACAGATACTACCCTTACTACAGTAACTACACCTACAACGGGTGCTACACCAACTACAACCACTACACCTACTACTAGTACATCCCCTGCTACAGATACTACACTTACTACAGGTGCTACACGAACTACAATCGTTACATCTACTTTAGGTACACGTATTGTATTGCGCACCATCACCAAAGCTCAGGACAATATAAGATAGAAGTTGTCCTTACTAAGTATACTACGCGACGGACTATGATATTTATTTAATAGAATTTTGCGAGCGCGCGATCTGATTAGAGTACAGGGCCCGGTTGTACGAAGGTTGGATAAAGTTATCCACCGGATAAGAGTTATTCACTGTAAAGATTTTGTATAGATTTTATCCGCTGGATAAGGATTTATCCGCTGGATAGCGCTATTCACCCTTCGTACAACCGGCTCCAGATAATAGAAGTGACGTCACAAGATCAAAATCTTGTACTCATAATAATTGTTTTGAGTCCTTTCAGCGTATTTCATTTGTATAATGAGCAAAAACTTTATAAACACAAGAAAATATATCCCTTCATTGTGCAATCCCTCGCGACCAAGTCAAAACAAGTCTGGGAAAATTCCCTCTTTGCTTTTAATTAAGTTGACTTTTACGCTGAATTACATGAAAAAAAGACAGCAAATGTAAATGTTGGTCTGACGTCTTCTTTAAATTGAACCAAAACTTTTGGAACTGTAAAATACAATTTTTGAGCTTTAGTTTTCGGTCGAGTATTTTGGATGTTTGTCGAGGATTTTTTTCGTGTTCTACAGCTCCAGTCGTGTTCCATCAGAGTACAGCACATAGCTACGCCTGATCTATTTGTCCCCTATAAACCTCAGGACATTAGAAGTCGTCCTTACATGGAGTCGTTACCTTCCCGCTGTTTCGGTGAGCGGACTGACGACGTTACTAATTGGTCAGCGAACTGTCACCTGAAGACAAGCGCATGCCAGATATTCAAGATGGCGGATGATTCGATAACAAAATCTTTCATTTTCTCAGATTTTAACGTTTGTTTGTCACTAAATTGAGACATAACTGTGCTTCCACTACTAGTCAAAACAGACGATAGATGGTGTTTCCATCCGACTGGGTTTTAAAGATACTCGAAGTATTGTGACTGCGAGGTGAGGTTTTGACGTCTCGTGTACGTTTTGGTCTACGTTTTGGAGACGACGACTGCTCTTGAAAGAAATGTCTTCATCAGCTTTTGAAGGTGGAGCCTTCGACAAGCTCGAGGGATCAGACGAAACAGTTGGTGGACTGATAATCAAAAAGCCAGCCAGTAAACACACATTTGAAGCACCGAAAACAAGCTTGTTGGGCCTTCAACGTTTAGCTGAAGAAAAAAGAAAAGAAAAAGAGCAACTACTCAGAGATGATATCAAGAAATCTAGGTTACAGGAAAAAGAGAGTAAGTTAGAAGATTGGGAAAATGAAGACGGAGATCGGTCGGATGACATAGGCAGGAGTGAACCTTGCTTGTTGTCTGGGAGTCGAGAACGAAGAGAAAAATCACGACATTACCGGTCTCACGTGGAAGATACGCCAACTTACACTGGGGGGGTGAGTAGTGAAGCACGTGAAAAACAACTGAGAAGATTAGAAAGAGACAGAGAAGGAAGAAGACATGGTGTTTTTGCCGAGACAAAAGAAAGAAAGGAAAGAAACAGGGATAGGGACAGGTATGACAGAAGGGATGATCGAGAAAGATATAGTGAAAGAGGAGAAAGGAGTGAAAGATCACGCAGATCTGGTGAACCAAGATCAAGGCGAAGTGAATGGGATGAGACACCATCAAGGAGCAGTAGATCAAGTGGTCGGGATGACTATACACCACAACATAGGATGAAAGGTACATTTATGTATTAATGATATAGATAATATGAAACTATAAAATTAAGACAACATTTCCACAGCATCATTATCAATTCAATGGAAAACAGATGATAATAATGATGTTGTGGAACATTGAAATGTCATCTTAATTCAGGAAGCTCCTTATTTGATCACAGACTTAATAGAGCCTTTATCTGTAAATTTGGGTTACCTGTGGTATGTTAACACACTGAATTTCATGGAGTTCAAATTTTGGCTCCATTTGAAATTTTTTCTTGTGAAAAGTTTTGAAATATATTTTCAAGCTTGTGATTCGATAGGTACTGTAAAATTGATCAATTCATTTAGATTTGTTACCAACAACCCTTTTCACTAAATAACCATTACCCACATGAAGCACTGTAATGTGTGTTCCATCATTTCCCTGATGATGGATCTGACTGAGAAAACAACATATCAAGCAATCTCTGTTCACATATTTCTTAATCTTTTGGCTAAACAGAAGAGGGTTCAGGGGTCTGAAAATGTTATTGATTTCTGAAGACACCTATATTTGTAAACATATAAAAAAAGTTCTCCAGAACTTTTGATGTACACAGCTAGACAATTTGAAGTAGCTGGTACGTGGGCAGATCCATCCATTATTATTGAGGTCTTTTGCACCTTTGGAGAATACTGAATAATGAAGTCATCTTACCAACTTCACCTTGCATTGTCTAATATAAGTAAGATTCTAAGTACATTGTTCTAAGTATTTTGTTATTTTTAGCCATTTCTTTGTATATATTTACCCACAACTTGTGATTATCTCATTACATGATTATGACTTTGGAATAATGTCAAAATATTGTATTTGACATCTCTCGTCAAATCAATAACCCAAGATTTGGATTGTGAATATATGATGATAAGCTTTCTTGGACTCACACTCTGGCTTCTATTGTCTGATATATTAATCACAAATTTCATAAAATTAGGTTTAAGAACCCCTTCAAGAAGTTCCTGGGATGATGATGAGAACACATCATCATCATTGTCAAAGTGGGACATGCCATCTCCAGCAAGATCTGTTAGTGATGACACCGAAAAAGGGTGAGTAGAGTGCTGTTTGTGATTGCTTTTGATTGATTTTGAATCATCAAAATGGTCAGAGTTTTTTGATAGAAAATTCTCATGTCATAAGTGATCTAATTAACACCCAAGGCAGGGATGGATTTAGGGGTGGGCTGACAGGACAGCACACCCCCCCCCCTCCCCCCAGAACATTTTCTGGCCCACCCTTTCTTTGATTCCTGGATCTGCCCCTACAGGGCATCTGTCACATTTTTACAATCTCATGGGAGCGTTTAAAAGATAAGAGCCATTTATTGAAGAGAGGTGTTTAGTAACTTTTATAACAATGAATTACAATTGTAATGTTCAACAGTGATCAAGCAAGAATCTGATTAAATTTGCTAATATATAAACTTAATTATTATACTCATTTCTGGTCTTTGTGGATAGCCTTTTTGGGGGCACCTATTAGACAGTGGGTATTAGAGGCATGTTTTTAAAACAAATTTTAAATTTAAAGGGGTCACTAATTAATAGATAAGAGGTATTTATTGGAGAGTCAGGGTTAATTAGGTCATTTAGGGTATACCACAAGTCCTTCCTTCATGTAGCATTTAGATAACAGATACACTTTAAGGCTACACTCCAATAGTGTTGCATGACAGCCGACAGTATTAGGGGGGCCGATGGGAAGTGAACACCATCTAGACTTCCAAGGGATGAGGTGGTGATCATGAACATAATTTCTTTACAGGCACTATAGACTTGTCGATGACACTCCTCGTTTTACACCAACACATAAATACAATCAGTGGGCAGATGACAGGAAACATTCTGGTGCAACTCCTCGGTTATCCAAAGGAAAAGGTAAAAAAAGATTGATTTCACTATCAGTACATTTTATATCATCAGTCTTTTTGTTATCCTTAGGAACACAGGGCCATTTTTTTGGGGGGGGAGGGGGGGAGAGGAAGAAATGAATGACAAAAGATATCCCTGAGGATGTCCTTTTGTCTTTTTGCCATCTTTCCAAATTCTTCTTGCTTTCTTCTTTTTTTTTGTTTGTTTGTGTGCTTCCTCTCTACTTACTTTCTTTTTAACCTCTCCACCATTCTATCTCCCTTTCTCATATATATCAATTTCATGCCTTGTTTTTATATCATTAATTACCCTGTGCCAACTCTATTTAACATTTTGCTTATTGTCTATCAGTTTTCATCCTTATACAGTGTCCTTTCTTCCATCTATTTACTATTTACTTTCTTTTCTTCACCTAATTTTTGTGAATTAAAGTTTTGGATATACAATATTTTAAGGAAGGAAAAGAGATCAAGAAGAAAGATCAGAAAGAAGAGGACAGGAGGAAGATGAAGATGAATCCAGAACAGACTTTGATAGAGATGAATGGGAGGAAGAACAAAAGGTCTGTAATAGAAATTGAATCACAAAATTGTTTACTGAAAAGATTCATGTAAGTTTGAAATGTTTTCTGATGAAATTCCAAATTCTCCTTTGGAATCAAAGGAGCTTTAAAGAAAACTTAGGATTTGAGATCAGAGATCATATTTATTGATTTCCCCAGGCACAGGCCCCTTCAATATCGTGAGGACATTTGAATTGTGTATTCAATCCTTCAGTGTGTTTTTTTTTTCTGATCACAGCACATTTTCCTAATGTTCAAAATTTCTCTTTTGAATCTTTCCATCCATGTTAATAGAGACTAGATCGTGCATGGTATGACATGGACAGTGGCTATGATGAAACTCACAACCCGTTTGCTGATGTCAGTGAAGAATACACTAAAAAGAAAGAGGAAAATTTCAAGAAGAAAAGTGTGAAAAGAATGTCTGCACAACAAAGGCAATACAACAAGGTATGAAGTTCATTTATTTTGTCTTATTAATTTGAAATTGTTTTGATTTTGGTGAATATTTCTGTTGACTGTCAATGTTTGATGTTCTTAAACTGAGTTGACAAACCCAGACTGCATTGCTGTAATAGACTAGCCATATAGTCTGTTAAGTTTTTTCATAAAGTATATTTTGTATGACTGTGAAAATGGCACCAGATGATCACATGATGACATGGCCATGTGCAGCATGGTGCAGTCTATTTCACGCTCATACGAAATCTGCTTTATCATCAAGCATATTAATTTTCAATTCTTCTTTATTAGGACAATGACATGTGGGAGACAAACCGTATGCTGACTAGTGGTGTTGTGCAAAAACTTGAAGTGGATGAGGACTTTGAGGAGGAGAATGAAGCAAAAGTTCATTTGTTGGTTCACAATATTGTTCCTCCATTTCTTGATGGTAGAATTGTATTTACAAAGCAACCAGAACCAGTTGTTCCTCTTAAGGTGAAGATTCAAATTAATCTGTATCTTTTTTATTTTCTATTGATTTCCAATTCTTTTTGATATTCTAGTTGTTCTAGTCATTAATGCACTTATCATTATCTGACTGACTGGATGAATAAATTATTAACATTGAAGGTGTTGAAAATTGACTGATAACTCAGTGTGTGGTCTGGCTAATGATACATGTAACTGATATCAGCCTGCCTGCCTCCTGCCTGCCTGCTGGACTGACTGACCGACCAACCGACTGACTGACCAACTGACTAACCTACTGACCGACTGATCAACTGACTGACTGAGTGACTGACCGACCGACCGACTGACTGATCACTGACTGACTGATCAATTGACTGATTCACTTGATTCATTGACTGACTCACTGACTGACTGACTCACTGACTGGCTGATTGACTAACTGACTGACTTCCTCACTGACTGACTGACTAACTGACTGATTCGCTCACTCACTCACTGACTCACTCACTGACTGACAGGTACTGACATTAATTCACCAACCAATCAATTATATAACTAACCAGCTTTGTTGTTTTTACATTTTAATCAGGACTCTACATCAGACATGGCTATCATATCCAGAAAAGGCTGCTTGGTAGTAAGAAGGTTCCGAGAAGAAAAGGAAAGAAAAAAAGCTCAACAAAAACACTGGGAATTAGCTGGAACTAAACTTGGTAATATTATGGGAATCAAACAAGAAAAAGGAGAGGTAGGAAAATAAAATAAGTATTGATATGTATCATTCATTTTGTATCAAACTTAGAGGTGGAAATAAAGAGCATTTTAGTTAACAATTATTAGACTACAAGTTTGAGCTTTCTATTGCTGAGTCAACTATCAAAGTCAATAGAAAGTTCAAATGAGTAGTCAATTGTAATTTTTGTCTACTGAATAATGGTATGGGCTATTTTACCTCTCTACGATGCAGGTTTGATATTTAGTTACATTGTATTTTTGAGAGATAGGTCTACCATCTAACTTCCAAGAGAATGTGAAAGTCTAACCATTTGCAGATGTAATTACAAAGGCAACACCTCCTTGATTATTAAAGACCTTGAGTGTTGGCCTAGTTGGGGCTTAAACTCTGATCTCCTGCTCAAAAGACTGACACTCAACCAACTGAGCCAACTGGCTGCCAAATATCCATGTTGTTAAGTTAACTTCCCTATTGATTTGACAACCCTTGATGAATTTCAACTGTATTTGATTGATTGTAGGAATTAGAAGTAGCAGAAGATGATTATAAGAAGAACCAGAAGTTTGCTGAACACATGAGCAGCTCAAGTGAGGCAACTAGTGACTTTGCAACCAAGAAAACACTCTCACAGCAGCGACAATTTCTACCAATCTTTGCCGTGAAACAGGAGGTAAAGATGCACAGTATGCACTATCTTTGACAGTAGACGTTTTTGCACTTATCATAAAGTTATTCATTTAATCAGATGAAATACTGCTTGAAATGATGAAATACTGAAAGCTGCTTGGCGTTCCGTGACTATAATAAATCATCAAGAATTAAGGATAGTTTAAATGCCTGGTTGTGTGCCCTATGAGAGACAGAGAAAAAAATCTTTGACTCAAGTGGAACTTGAACCCACAACCCCATGGATACATGCTAAAGCTCTATTGCTCAGCTATCAATTCAAGTCAGCTGGAGTGATTTATATTCCAATGTCATGTTCTCAGTATATCCCACCTGTACCCATGATCACACCATCAGCTGATGACAAGGTTAACCACATTGTGTACAATGACTCAAGTGTAGCTCAGTTGGTTTGTGTGCAGCTTTCTGATGTGAGAGGTCCCAATTTCAATTCTCCGTCAGATTGCCTCACACTTGTTTTGATTCCTTTCCATTCTGTATTAGCTTTAAAACAGAGCATTGATGGAAAGAGGGGGTTAAAGAGCATACTGTCAACTGCCTGGGAGACCAGCATTCAGCTGAAGGAACTACTGACACTAAATATTAGTGCTTTACCTTTGCCTTTAATGTTTAATGTACATTCTTATTAATTATTTATTAATTATGTTTTGTTCCTCTTCTTCTTCTTGTAGCTGCTGAGCATTGTTCGTGATAACCAGATTGTCATTATTGTGGGTGAAACTGGTTCTGGTAAAACTACTCAATTAACACAAGTAAGTTAAAAGTACTTTCTAATCTTTATGATTTTTTGCTGGTTTTCATTTTGTAAAATATTTTTGCTAAAACCTGTAAAGTCATTCATGTACTCATGTACATGTATGCAAGGAGATTTTTGCAATAATGGCCATTTTCACACTAGAAGATGAACAAATTTTCTGGATGGACAAATTGTCTGATGATTTGTTTATCTAGTGTGAATTTAGGTGGGACTTTGATTGTATGTAGAGATAATTTTGAAAGGATAAAATGTATAACATTTTTCGATGGAGCCAATAGGGATTTTATCAGTATTTACTAATGAGCCAGCAAATAATTGTATTTGGCTGCTACAGACACTAGGAGGCTACTTTGTGGGAACACTCAGAGGTGTTTTGAATTGAAAAAAATTGATAAATGTTCAATTAGCTGAAACACACCTATATTCACAGAGATTATAATTTGTATTTGCCATCATTTTGTTTTCTAAATCACTTTGAATATTTTTTTGCAGTACATGCATGAAGATGGATACACTAACTATGGCATGATAGGTTGTACACAACCCCGCCGTGTCGCTGCTATGTCTGTAGCTAAGAGAGTCAGTGAAGAAATGGGCTGTCATTTAGGAGATGAAGTTGGATATGCAATAAGATTTGAGGATGTCACATCAGAGGTATGTGACTGCACTAGATATTTTATACATCGTATGTCACAGCAGTAACAGTAGTAATGGTAGTGTCAGTCGTAGCATCAGTAGCAGCCGCAGTAGTAGAGTAGCAGCACATCCAGTAGTAGTAGCAATGGCAGTGGCAATGGCAGCAGGATTGGCAGTAGCAGTAGCAGTGGCAGTGTGGCAGTTGTAGTAGCAGCAGCAGCACTTGTAGCAGGAGCAGGAGGAAGAGCAGAAGCAACAGTACTGTAGTACCAGTACCAACAGCAGCAACAGAAATGGCAGCAGTAGCAGTTGCAGTAGCAACAGCAGCATCAGCAGTAACAGCATCAATAGAAGCAGTAGCAACAGCAGCAGCATTAACAGCAGCAGTGGTGGCAGCAGTAGCAGTTACAGTAGCAATAGCAGCAAAAGCAGCAATAGCAGTAACAGTAACAGCAGCAGTAGCAGCAGCAGTCTCAGCGTTGGTGGCAGATCAGCACTACCATTGTAAGTGCTGTCACAGCCTCAGCTAAAGTTGCAGTCCCAGCTAGTTTGGTCTTTACTGTAGTAGTTGCCATCACCATCATAGTAGTAGTAGTGGTGGAGCTGTGAATTTCACACTGTTTCCGTACCTGATTTGAAAAGTGATTCTACAGCAGCCTTTGTCAACATTTTACTTACAATGAATGTTTCACTTTGCATAAATGAATAATCCACTGTTTATTTCCTTACTCAACTTTCTTTGTTTGATTTAAATCAGAAAACAATCATCAAGTACATGACAGATGGTATTCTACTTCGGGAGTCCCTCAGGGAATCAGACTTGGACCACTACAGTGTCGTTATCATGGATGAAGCTCATGAGAGATCACTGAACACTGATGTACTTTTTGGACTTCTTAGAGAGGTTAGTAATGAATAGAAAGTATCTAACTCAAATTTGGTTACATTTCAAGTGTTGAATAATTTACAGCCATTCAAAAGTGCTACTAACAATTCTTCAAGTTGTCCAGATAACCATACATTTCTTTGGAAATCCAAGAACTTTTGAATGGTTGTTCAATATCAATCTGATTAACACCAAACTTAGGAATTTTATATAGCTTGATGTACTCTTTCTGGCCATGTGAGTGTTGTGTTGTCATTATCACCATTTAGGGACTCATACCCAGTCTCCCACGGTATGAAATCTGGCAATAATGATGCCTACATTTGTGTAGATTGTTAATGAAGCTTAATATTTTGTATTTACAAGTCAAACCTTTTAGGTTCAAAAGATAAAACATCAAGTGCCACCAAATTTTTTTGAGCTTTGTACTTTGAGAGGTGACACTTTGATCAGCAGAAAAACCATTGTTTTGGTAAATATCTCTGAGAAGCTGTACATCTTGTCACAAGTTTTGAGCAACGGCAGCACAAATGTAGCACTAAACAGTTTTTGAACTATCATTTCCAGTCAATGATCACTTTAATTATTTTACTCACAGGTTGTCAGCAGAAGACGTGATCTCAAACTTATTATCACCTCAGCAACAATGGATGCCCAGAAGTTTGCTGATTTCTTTGGGAATGTTCCAATATACAAGGTATTCTTTCACTGCTAGTTGTTGTTCATTTGTTAGTAATGCTCAATGGCTGCATGTATTTTGTTATTTAATGTATTTGTTAGATGGTATGATACATTTTTGTTTGTATTCTTTGGGTAGATTCCAGGAAGAACATTCCCAGTTGATATATTCTTCAGTCGTACTGTTCTAGAAGATTATGTGGAAAGTGCTGTCAAGCAAGCTCTTCAAATACACCTCACTCCTACTAAAGGTGCGTACATAACTCCCGTCAACTCCATATGACACTCTAATAGAACAGTTTTCAAATGAGTGTAAAACAAATCACACTGTAGTGAAGTCTTGTGCTGTGTTGTCTATAAAACATTTGAATTCCAGCCAGAACTTTGAGGTGCTGTGACTATGCCACTTTCACAGTTATACTCTATTTGCCTCTTTGCCGATTATCAATGGTTTACATGTAGAGGCATCTTTCCACATCTTCCGGCATCTTTCCACAAGTTGATAAGTGGCTTGTTTTTGTTTGTAGGTGATATCCTTATTTTCATGCCTGGTCAAGAAGACATTGAAGTCACATGTGAGCTGATTGCAGGTTAGTTTCATGTTGTTCTGATTTACAGTGATAATAATGGTCGTTGTTGCTACATAACTGCTTCTGTTGCAATGCCAGTGTTATTGCTGTTGTTTGTTTTTCATTTTGAATTATTAATTGTTATAAATTCCTGTTAATTTTGTCAAAATGGTGTTGTTGTTGTTTTTTGCTATTGTTGTTACCTACATGTTGGTGTTAATGTAGTGTGGCATTTGTTAGTTGGTTATTGCCCAGCCACAGATTCAACTTTTTCTGCAAAAATGCATGCAAAACAGTTTCATCATTTGACTTCCTTTGTAATATATACACAATGTTGCAGAAAAAATTACAGAAGTAGACTGAACTTGATACTGTTGCATGCAGTGTCACATGCAACTGCTGTGCAGGTTGACATATTGTACAACTTTGTGTTGAGCATAATGTTGCAGGAAATATTGCAAGAAAAGTTGCACCATGTGTCAGTGCATTATATTAACAAATCATTAGTACAACCTCCTAAAACCACCATCATGGCTTCTTGATCAACAATGAAGGGGTCGATGTGAAAACAACATGAGTGATTTCTGGTCAGATACAAAATTCTCTCTTAAATTCCTTGGATCCCAAAGCATAATTTTTTTTTATCAGTTGACAGGGACAATTTCAAAACTAGAAAGTTTATTTCTATGTTTTCCTACTTCATTTCCTTCTAGAAAGGCTTAGTGAAGTTGATGAGGCTCCACCCTTGGCTGTTCTGCCTATCTACTCGCAACTACCCTCAGACTTGCAAGCAAAGATCTTCCAAAGAGCACCTGATGGTGTCAGGAAATGTGTAGTGGCAACAAATATTGCAGAAACATCTTTGACAGGTTTGTGATGTATATCTATCTTATGGTATATTTATGCTAAATACAGAAATGAAAGAATGGGATGGATGGATGGATGAATGAATAAATCCATAAATGAATGAATGAATGAATAAGTGAATAGATGTATCAATTGATGATTGCATTAAATGTTAAATAAGGGGAAAGAATAAAAGTGTGGATGAATAAATAATCAAATAAACAGATGAATCAGTGAAGGTTATAGCTCTGTATCACCTAGAACTATCAGCTTTAGGTATAAGAAAAAAAAAAAGATGTCACAGAGTTTTATCTAAAAATATTATTAGTTTTAACAATTAATTTTAGGAATTAGGATCTAATTATTTTTAGAATTTTATGATATCACAACTAGGAATTTTTAGATTTGTACAAGTTGATTTATATTAGGTTAATATTTGTTTATCATTAGTTTTTCAATTTATAGATAGATACATGACCCCATAAGCGACAGCTTTAAAAAATATTGTGTTTAAATAAAGTTGATGTATGTATGTATAAGGTATGGATGAATGGATTAATGAAAAAATGAACAAACGAGTGAATGAATGAACAAGTGAAAAATAGAATGAATGAATCAGTCAATAGATGGATAATTTGATTGATTAATTATTGAATTATATATTGAATAAATGGAATAATGAATGGTGGAAAAATGAATGATCAAATGGGCAGCTATATAAAGGAAAGGACAGACAAATGAATAAATTATCAAAGGGAAAGAAAAATCAATAAACAGTAATACGTCAGTATTATTGCATTCGTTTTTTCTCAAACATTTTTCATATCTTTCCTGACTGTATCTTCAGTGTTATGCATGTATCTTGGCCATAGTTAGTCCATTGTTAAATATAGTTTTATGTCAATTTTGTAGTTGATGGAATCATGTTTGTGGTTGACTCTGGTTACTGTAAACTCAAAGTTTATAATCCTAAAATTGGTATGGATGCATTACAAGTCTACCCCATCAGTCAGGTGAGGGCCTATTGTGCAAGAACTTTGTGAAGCATTTTCATCTGGATATATGTTTTGTCTATTTGGGTGACATGGTTTAGCTAGTGTCTATTTTTTTGCCTGGGTTCACTGTGAAATGTGTTTTTTGATGTGTTGTTCTCTAACATGCCTTGAGGTGATTTTTTTGCCTCCATGACCTGGGTGCACTGTAAAATGAGTTTGTTTGATGCATCGTTCTTTACATTACCTCGAAGTTTCCTCTCTGGTTTTTCCCGTATTTCTTTCCTCTGCAAAAAATTGATAAATTCTGCCAGTGTACAGTGGATCAAATGACTGACCTGACCAGACACGAAAAACAAACATTTTTCTCTCAAAAGGAGACTCAGTACATTGTAGATGTTAAAATTCTTGACAGCTACAATGAATTTCTAATTCCCTGTGTGATGGGGGTAATGAATACTTTCTGGAACTACACATTATAACAGTATCTGTGTTTCTCCAACAGGCAAATGCTAACCAGAGATCTGGACGAGCAGGTCGAACAGGACCAGGGTAAGTAGATTGTGATGATTTTCTAATAACTAGTTTCAAGAGTATCCTCTGTTTTTGGGGGTCCTTGCAAATTGTTACACAGGAAGTCCAACAAGAAGAGAGGACCACAGAGCAGCTCATTACTTAGTCTCCAAGCTACATGCATTATTTTGTGCTTATGTCTCTTGTAAGAAAAACAACAGCATAAAATGATTTTGTTCTAAGATGCTAATTTTGCTGGATATTTTGGTTTGGTACTCTTGCAGGCAGTGTTTTCGATTGTACACAGAGAATTCCTACAACAATGAACTACTATTGATGACAGTACCAGAGATACAACGAACCAACCTTGCTAATGTTGTATTGTTGCTCAAGTCACTAGGTGTACAGAACCTATTGGAGTTTCATTTCATGGATCCACCTCCACAGGTAACTAGACCCTCCCCCACAGTAGTAGTAGTAGTAGTAGTAGTAAATCTTTATTAAAGTGTCTAATCGTTCTAGCGCTAGGTTGCACTAATTGGGGACACAAAAAGGTAACTTAGACCCACCCCCACGTAACTAGACCCATCCCACAGGTAACAAGGCCCACCCCCATGGGTAGCAAGACCCCCCCCCCCCCCACCCCACCCCCACAGGTAACTAGACCCTCCCCCACAGGTAACTTAGACCCACCCCCACATGTAACAAGATCCTCCCCCACAGGTAATGACCCACCCCACAGGTAACTAGACCCACCCCCACAGGTAACAAGACCCACCCCCGTGGGTAACAAGACCCACCCCAAAAGGTAACAAGACCCACCACCACAGGAAACTAGGCCCACCCCTACAGGTAACTAGACCCACCCCCACAGGTAACTAGACCCACCCCCACAGGCAACTAGACCAACCCCCACAGGTTACAAGGTAAATACGCTGAATGAAGTTGAGGTTAATTTCCATTTACAGTACTAAGGATAAACTCATTCCCTGCATTTGTTTTTTATATATGTAAATACGTGCAACTGGGTGTAAATCGTTAAACCAGTGCAATGTAGTGTGTTACAGCCTCTCATTAATGTCTCCATTTGTAGGAAAATATTCTTAATTCCATGTATCAGCTATGGATACTTGGTGCACTGGACAACACAGGTTCTTTAACACCTCTTGGTCGACAAATGGTAGAGTTTCCTCTAGACCCAGCCATGTCTAAAATGTTGATTATCTCTGTTGACATGGAATGTAGTGACGAAACTCTGGTACGTTAAAGACTTTTTGTGGAATTCTATAATATTGTCGTTGATTTTATAACATTTTAGTTTTTAAACTGTTATTCTATCTTTCATGCCATTCTCAACCTATCATTGTCTGTCTTTTCTTTGGTTTCTGTTTTTCCAGTCTTTTTCTTTCATTTCCTTGTTTTTTTGTTTTTTGTTTTTTGTTTTGCATATTCATAAGTTTTTCATTTCTTTTCTCTTTCTCCACTTCCTTGCATCTTTCATCTCTTTTTTTGTTTTTGTATCAAGCTTTTATTTCCATTTTTCCCTGCACATCCTTATTTTTATGATTCCATTGTTACAATTTCTCTGTAATCTGTACTCTGAACTTTAAATGTTCCTTCACTTCTTTGATACACTTTCATAACTCCCCATTTCTAATTGTTTTTTTATGTTATGATTTCAGACAATAGTTTCTATGCTGTCTGTACCTGCGATATTTTACCGACCAAAAGGAAGAGAAGAAGACAGCGATGCTGCTCGTGAAAAGTTTGCAGTACCAGAAAGTGATCACCTAACTTACTTGAACGTCTACCAACAGTGGAAAACTAACAAGTATGTAACATCGTACATTCTAGAAGAAAGTATCAATTAAGTCGCGATCGTAATCCCGCAACTCTCTGCCACTTGCGAGACAAGTATGCTCCTACTTTGTTGCTGTCTGATTTTGGATTCCATCTTTTTGGTATTAATTTTTTCGGCATTGCGTCGGAATTACGTCGGAATTACGTCGGCATTGCGTCGGAATTACGTCGGAATTACGTCGGAATCCTTACTAAGGGGTTGTTTATATGGAGGTGAGCCAGCTCGGTTAGGGGGATAACTCTTTTTTTTTTCTTTTTCTCTGGGAAGTACAACACAAAAGAGTTTTCCCATTAACCGGGCTGGCTTGCTTTCATATAAACAGTCCAAAATCCGATCCATTCACACATTCTTTTACCTATCAACCCGTCAATTCTGCTTTGACTAGCTCGAAAACTTTGCTCCTCTAACCACCACACTCTTCCGACCTAAAGCTGCCTTCATTTTTATGTTACTTTTAATGATACATGTACGAACTTTTCACTCTCTTCTGTACTATAAAATTACCGACCTGTAAATAAAGAAACTTGAACCCAATCAATCAATCATTAGTGTAGTCAGTTAGGATGGATGGACTGGATAATAACCTGTCGGTCAATTTCCTTTCTGGAATCAGTCATTCGATACTAATTTCTGTGCTTATCATCTGTATCAGCTATGCAGCACAGTGGTGTAATGAACACTTTATTCATGTCAAAGCCATGAGAAAGGTGCGTGAGGTCAGAGGACAGCTAAAGGAAATCATGGTCCAACATCACATTCCCGTCAGATCTTGTGGTAATGACTGGGACATCATTAGAAAGTGCATTTGTTCTTCGTATTTCCATCAAGCAGCCAAACTCAAGGTAGGTGAAGCCAACTCAAAAACCAACTCACCCTGCCCCTAGCTTCACCACAGGGAGCCCAAGCTATGCTTTTGAGTGAAACAAAATTACAGATGTTCCAAAATAATTTTCAACCATTATTTCCTTGATAGATATTTCACTCAAAAGCATAGCTTGGGCTCCCTGTGGCGAAGCTAGGGGGTAATTTGATGTGGAGGCAAAGTCCGAAGGCATCCTTCGCCAGTGTGTTGACGGGCTTCCTGTGTTTGGAAAGGAGAGAGAGGTCGAAAAGTTGGTGCAGAGATGAGAGGTAGCCTGGTTCACACTAGCAACGCAAGCGAAGCGCAAGCTACATACGCAGACTCAGTAATGTACTGCTCATTAGAAGTGATCGTCTTTCACTAGTGACATGAGCATAAGCATAAGCTACATACACAGACTTAGTACTGTACTGCTTGTTAGTAGTGCTTATCTTTTTATAGTGCAATAAATGAGATACTGAGTCTATATGTTGCTTGCATTGAGACTATTGGTTTATCAGGCCCGTCACAAGCATATTGATAAGGGAGGTTCGATTTCTACCATATTCGGCTGGGATGAGGAAGTGCTTAAATGACCTGCATAAGTATTAGAGGTCCAGCTGGCCTTTGGAAAGTGAAATGAAAATTTTATTAGGTAACTATTGTTCTGGGGATTTTGTTTTTTAAATTACGCAACATTTGAAAGCATTAAACTGATGTAAAAAAGTTTATGTATTTTTCTTCATTGAAGACTAGAATTTTAAGCCAAGAAAAATTAGAGAAGAGAAATAGAATCCATTAAAAACAGAAAAAAAGAAAGAAAAAAAAAAGGAAAAAGGAAAAGTTGTTGACGCAGGCAGGACTCGAACCTATCAGCCAAAGAATTTAGTATGCTAATTTTATGCAAAAGCCAAAGAATCGGACCATGCATCCAGACAAATCGCTGAATCATCGCATGTTACGTATAGGATGGAGATTTCGGCCCCTTCCGCGCTATCCGGTAGAACGCAGCGAGCTTCGCAGTCAAAGAGGGAGGAAACAGTCGGATCCTAGGCCGTAAATGACTGAACCTTACCACTAGGCTAACTGGTCTACTGAGGGATTTGAAGGACAAAATAACCTAGTGTATCCTTGAATTGGCTGTCTATTGTTATGCAAATTAGGTGATCCCGTGGCTCAGTTGGAAAACCCTTGAACTGTGAAGCAAGTGAGCAGATGTAAGACCCGGGTTCGAAACCGGATAGGGCCGTGTTTTTTTTTTCCTTTCCTTTTCTTTTCTTTTCTTTTTTCTTTTTTAATCCTGCCTCAAAATCAAAATTAGTTGTTGATTAAAAGAGAGAGAAAAGAGAAAAAAGAAAAAGATTAGGAAAGAATAATTAAGTAGAAATGGTGGAAAATACTTCAGTTGTCAAAACTAAGAAATCGTTGAAATAAATAGCTGAATGTCGAGGTTTTTGATAAAACCATAATTCAGCAGCATTTACCAAAGTTTCATTTACAGAGAAGTGCAACAATGTGACTGTAGTTTCTTTGGCCCCAATCAAACGAGAACGCAAACAGTTGCAAGCTGCCGCAAGCTTTGAACTTGCCGCTCGTTGGATTGCTTACTTGCATCGACTTGCGCCTACTTGCATCAACTTGAGAAGACGTGCAAGCAGTTTGAGCGCGCTCAACTTTGATCCCAAGTTGATGGAAGTTTTGACTCGTTTGAACAGTCAACGCGCTAAGCTTCACAAGTTGTTTATCTTCTTTTATAGTCCGAATTTCTGCACATTTCCTCTCCTTCAAATAATTCAAGCAACACCAATTAAAACCAGACTTTCTCCTTATCCTTCAAGTAGCTGATTTTTGTTGAGAAGTTTTGAAAAGCTTGCGCTGACTTGCGTTGAGCGGTGTTCAAACGAGACGAGCAAGTCAAAACTTGCGTTGCCTTGCGATTTCGTTTGATCGGGGCCTTTAGGGAAACTACTAGTACTAAGCCTAAGCTAAGCCGGTATTTTCTATAGGTAGGGAGGGTGAGGGGGGGGGGGGGGGGGGGGGGGGGGTTCGTTCGAACGTTCGAACCTCCCCAAGCGACGGGTCTGTTTATGGGAGATAGTGATGGGATTTAGGGACCGGACATTATTTACAGGGAGGGGGGCTGGTGCAAATAGAGGGGTCAACATTATTTACAGGGAGGGGGCCAGCATTATTTACAGGGAGGTGAGAATGTTATGTGTGTATGTATGTAGAAAGGGGGGAGGGGCCATCAAAAAATGAGCAGTTAGCTTTTTCATTTGCACCAGCCCCCCCCCCTTCTTGTCCAGCCCCCTCCCCCCCCCCTCTTCTTGTAAATAATGATCAGTCCCTTAGGGTCAGGTTGGAGAGACAATCCATTGTTTAGTCGTAGATTAGTTATAAGGTCTTAGTATGTTTTATAGGTTCAGGCTAGTGATATGAGCAAGGTCTCAATTACTTTATTTCTAGTGCATTTCACAAAAGACATTCAAATGAACAATTGTTGTTTGATAATTGACAGGGTATTGGTGAATATGTGAACATGCGTACTGGTATGCCATGTCATCTCCACCCTACTAGTGCACTGTTTGGTATGGGATACACACCTGACTACATAGTATACCATGAACTCGTCATGACATCCAAGGTTTGTAGATCGTTATTTTGTTCGTCCTTTCGTTTAGGCTCAGATTTCAGCCGTCGGGGATACTCTCACGGGCAAGAGTATCGTGGGCGCACGAAACGGCTGAAATCTGAGCCCACCTTTCGTTTGGTTCGTTTCAGTACTCCTTTCATTCCATTCATATCTTATTCATTACTTCTTGGCTATCCACTTGCCCATTCCTGCTCGTGTATTTCATTTGCTCGTCATTCTTAGGTTCATATTTTAAAATTTCTTCTTTCCTTTCTTCTTTCCTTCCTTTTTTATTCCTTCCTTCCTTCCCTCCTTCCTACCTTCCTTCCATCCCTCCTTCCTTTCTTCCCTCTTTCCTTCCTCCTTTCTTCCTTCCCTCCCTCCTTCCTTTCTTCACCTCCCTTCCTTGCTGTAGACTGCAAATTATTTCCTTTCATTATCTTCTTACTCTCATTAGCTGAATACACGTTGATTTAAACGTTTTCTGCTATCCAACAGGAATACATGCAGTGTGTGACGGCCGTAGATGGCAACTGGCTGGCAGAACTTGGTCCCATGTTCTACTCAATCAAAGAATCGACACGATCTAGAGCGGTAAGTCAGTATTTTCAGTATCTTTAGCGGTAAGTCCGTGATTCCAAATGCTTCAGGAGTAAAATGGTGTTACACTAGACGATCACTTAAGCGCAACATGACTGCGGCACCAAAATGGCTTGGCTAACTTGCAGTATACACCTATTTCAAAAAAGGTTGTCGTATAAGAGCTCTCAAGCCCACGCGACTGACCGAAAAGGAGTATGGGTAGTAGCGAAACTACACATATTCATTTTGGCTTTGATGTTTACTTTTGCATCAGTAACTGAAGTTCTTGAGTGTATAAGGTCAAAGCAAGCTGAATTTGAGTAATCGTATGGGATTTTTGTGGTTTTATAACTTTAGTAATTTTTTCCCATAATCCCTTTCGGGTGAGTCGCGTAGGCTTGATACCGACAACGTTTATTGAAATAGGTATATGTCTGTACTCTAGCAGATGCACAGATGACGTCAAAACGTGGTGGGAACAACAGTCACGCAACACGACTTCGTCTTGTGACATACTTTTTGTTCTCATCACATTTTGACATCATCTGTAGATGCACGGAAAAATGGAATCTATTTGTTATGTAGAAAAGTCTGAAGAATAACAAATAACTAAACATCCTCGTTGATAATACACAGGAAAACCGTCGTAAAGCTAAAGACAAAATAACTGACATGGAACAAGAACTAGCTGAAGCAAGTGAACAAATTAAAGCAAGAGAAGAAGAACAATTGAATAAAGTAACAGGTTCCACAAGGTATGCACTTTTTATTCTACTTGCGTCACACAATCTAATGACGTGGTGAAGTTCTCTTCCTGCCATCTCGCCGTCACTATCCTGATCAGCTAAGCTCTTTGTACTTAATGACTGAGTCGGAGTGCCGGACGGGAAAATATCTGGCTCGAGGTCATGGACGAATGAACGAGAGCCAAATATTTTCCCGTTGGGCCCGACCTAGTTCAGTCAACAAGTTTTTTACCATATATACTCATTTGATCATTAAGGAATATACAACGCGCGCGCATGTCTCTGTACTGTGATATAAACACGATGGAAGATGTAGAGCAAGAGAAAAGCAAGCTTAGGAACACGAGGCGTAGCCGAGTATTTCTCTTGCTTTTCGAGTGCTCTAAATCTTCAAGAGTGTTTATATCACAGTACAGAGACATAAGCGATCGTTTTATATTGCTTTTATAAAATATTTTCGACGTTTTTTGAGCGAGCCATGTCTCTGTACTCTGATATAAACATGGTAGCCAGCCAATCAGCGCGCGCGTTATATCTCAAATATTTTATAATTTTATTTACATTTTGGACGCGCGCGCGCGCGGGTCCGGATACGGGTTTCTCCGGACCACCTTCAAAAATCCGTATGTGTCCCGTCACGTGATTTCCAAAGGTTTTCTTAAGAGTGTGCGTTGAGCCAAATACGGGTCATATGGTAAAACATCTTATTCCCCAGCACCTTATATTCCTGTCCCTTCGTCTCTCTTTGACGAGGAAGTTTCTAAATCCAAATTTTATTTCACAGAACTCAAATTGTTACTCCTGGTCGAAGAACTCCAGCCACACCCAAACGAACACCAAAACGCTTCGGTCTTTAGTGGTTATATTTTGTAACTTATTGTAAAGTTCAACCTTCAGTGCGGGCACTGATTGGATAGTCTAGAAATCGCATGATTTTTGTATTGTTCACGTGATCTCACTGTACTGCGTTCGTGTTTTAATTAACATTACAGGACAACCCAGTGAAACCCCGTTAATGCGGTCACCTATTACTACTATTAACGGGGTATTTTTTAGAAGAGTTTAAGTGCAATCTTTAGTTGCCGGGCCAAAATGTTTTGGCCGTAATAGCGGGGTGGCCGTATTAGCGAGGTGGCCGTATTCTGGGGTTCCACTGTATATGGTTTGTACTGTTTTATACCACCACTAAGCCTGCGTTTACTCTCCGCACTTGATTAGTATCCAAATAAAACTAGGTATTACCCCCAGGTAGATGTAACCCCGCCTTAGGGCCACCCCGTTAATACGACCATTTCTTTTTGGCCCGACAACTAGAGATCGCACTTAATCTCTGTTAAAAATATACCCCGTTAATACGGTCATCCCGTTATTACGACCACCTCACTTTAGCCCGGCAACTAGAGATCGCACTTAATCTCTTGTAAAATATATCCCGTTAATACGGCCACCCCCGTTAATACGGCCAGTTATTTTTGTCCCATAGCTGGCGGGGTTAACGGGATTTCACAGACTGTTTCATCCTCGAATAGGCCCTTTGGAGGACCTGGTCACATGATAACACACCCACATACATTAGCTCTGATGACAAAATGGAGTAGCAGCATTAGAAAGAGCACCATCAAATTAGCGTTTTCCATGAGTGTTTTGGATTGTAATAGTTCATGGACAAAAGGTTTTGAAAACCTGATTTTTTAGAAAGGAATGTATAGCTGACTGGTAAGCCATGCCAGTATGCCAGTCAGTCATATAACCTTTGTCAAAACTGCAATTTCAAAAAATCATCAATCTTCTCAAATATACCGAAAAAGGCTCAAGCTTGGTAAGTATTTAAAGATGCTCTTTCTGAATCATATAGTATATCGACCATTTTTTCATTACAGTTGATATTTCGATAACGTGTCGCGTGACCAGGTCCTGCAAAGAGCCTATTCTAAGTAAACCCTCTTTGTACCTCAGTAAAAAGCACAAGTGTAAATAAGGCTTCAGAATTCAACTTTTATTAATTCAGCAGTCGGTTTTCGACAACCTTCAAACATGCCTGCTTGAATCAAAATCCTAGGCATTTCTTTGTAATTGTAACAAAAAAAATATGTACATATTTGAAAAAAACTGAATAAATATTGTAATAGACCAATGTTTTCCCAATACATTCCTCTTGGGTGATTGATATTTCTTTGATTGAAATCCTTTAATTGCCCTATTTAATTATGACGTCACGGCTTGTATATAAGGGGGACAAATAGAAATTTGTTTAAACATCGCTCTGCTAAGAAAGGTTTTAACTCAAATGGCCTGGTACCCAAATATGAGATGTATTGATGTTTAATAAACAACGTTTATCGCATTTTATATCAATTTTCTTTATATTGTTGCTGTTTTTTTGTCGTCCCCTGCGAACATGATCCTTTGCGTTTAAAAAATAGAAAGTTTTGGTGTGACGTCACATGGCAATTGGACAAAACATTTGGGCAAGCGAATAAGGTCTATTGTTATACTTTTGTTAATATATATGCGTTAATTCCATTGAGCCAAGCACTAAATTGCTGGGTTTCATCCATTCCTTTGGGAATTCAGAAGACAATAGAGCGGTAGCCATGTTGGATGAACAAACAAGTGACGCTAATGAGAAATCTTTTGTTTAAGCTCATCCAAGATGGCTGCTGTTGGGGATGCTGGGAATGGCTGCAATTGAAGAATAGCCTGCAGTCAGAGGTTCCTCTCTTACTTTCTTATGTCCTGTCGGGAGAAGGGCGAGGAGGATTTTTTTAGGTTAACCGTTTTATCCATTTAAGGCCTCATTCACCAGTAGCTTTCAACACTAAATCCCGCAGGCCGACCTTACTGCTGGAACGTCTCAATATACACTTATTTCAAAAAACGTCGCAGTTCATTTCAAATCAGACTTGTTATCAACAAAATCGAGTGCACTACACTAACAAGCACGTGAAAATGCTTACATTTTGTAATTAGTTAAAAACAAGTCTGATTTGAAACATTAACGGCATATAAAACCAGCATTTGATTTCGGTTTTGGCATGACACTTGTTGCTCTGAACTGCGACAATGTTTTTTGAAATGTGTTAATAGAGATGGAGCCTACGGTTTGATGCCCTTATCCGAGAATACGTGAAGGTCTAACCATTTGCAGAAAAATGCCCTGAGGGTTGGTCCACCCGGGGAATCGAACCCCGACCTCTCGAAGGAGAGGCCGACGCTCAACCGAGCCAACTCCGGTGCGTGGCCAGGCAAGCAAATGACCTCTGACTGTCAAAGAACCAGAAGCTCTATGAAGCCTAAACTGGTTGTCCGTTTTGCACGACCTGACATGACCAGTCTCTTTTTTAGTCTTCCTATGTCCAGTTTGATAATCAAAACTTATATAAAGGAGTTGTCTGAATGTAGTAAATGACAGGCCTATTGATCATATGCACATCACTGTCATATATATTAGTGGGTGGTGGGGTAGGGGCATATGAAACCCATGTTTGTGCTGACCCTCATCTTAAATGCTGGCTTCAGTGAGTGATATCAAAGTTCCCCCATGGAGTCTGTAGTAGTTGGCGAGGGTTTACCATTCATGGAGGCAGTCTTCAGTATCAGGGCAGTCTTCACTTTGCTGGTCTTGGTCTCATAAGTTGGCTCTGGTTGGGCAGTGAAACTACCTGGATCTGGCTTGTTGGGGTGGTGAGACTTGGTGCAGGTGGCCTCGGGGAGGTATATATTTTCAAAAACCCAATAAAATGGGCGTGTATTCTATAAAGATGACATACATTAAAATCACACTGAACCATTTGCCGTCACTCATAAATTTTATTGCACGAGTTTAAAACATACAACACAGCAATATGTCATCACTTTACATTCTGCTTTTCCTCTCTATTTCTTTTCCATCTCTTCCCCAATGATAAGGTTTCAACCCCTTTTATATATATATATATATATATATATATATATATATATATATATATATATATATATATATATATATATATATATATATATATATATATATATATATATATATATATATATATATATATATATATTTATTTATTTATTTATTTGTAAATTTCGTGCCATTCATTTCTAGTTAAGCCTCATGCATTCCATTTAAATTTTAAAACAGAGACTGGTCCTAACACCTTATTAGCTTTATAGTTATTGGTTAGGTCCAGTACCTTAATTTATGCCATTTACAAGAATTATTATTGTTTTATTTTTGTAAAATAATGAAGGTACGAAATAAAAAGATTGTTGTTGTTGTTGTTAAAAAGGCACCCCCTCCCCACCCTGACTAAATACTCTCCCTATCCAAAGACTATCTCCTCCCCACTCAAAGACTAATTACCCTTCCTACCCAAAGATTATCCCCTCCCTACCCAAAGATTATCCCCTCCCTACCCAAAGATTATCCCCTCTCCACCCAAAACCTTATCATCCTCCCCACCCAGTCTTTTCCCCCTCCCATTATACAATGCTGGAAAAGATGAGCATTTCCAAATAATTTAAGTACCAGGTGAAGTTTGAACATGGTTTCAGATCACAGCATTCCTACGAATCACAGCTAATAATCACAATAAATGATTTGGCAAAAAACATGGATACTCAAACTCAATACTCAAACAGATCTATTTATTTTGTATTTTGCAAAAGCCTTTCAATACGATTCCACATGAAAGTTTGCTGGAAAAACTATTATTATGGAATAACACAGCAGCGGTCTAGCATTTGGGATAGATTTTCCCAGAGTTTCTTGGGTGGTTGTACTACAAAAACCTCCCCAAGGGATTCCAAAGTCTCCTCGATGCTGTTGGTATGCTTCGTGGAGAAGTCCCTACCGTATACAGAAATCTCTATCCTAGTACAGCCTCTTTTTTGTACGTCAGGGTGGTGGAAGGTCTTCCGCAGGTGTTCGTTGGGGCAACTGTCCACATACTCTGCCAGTTTGCCGCCCATGGGATTTTTCACCTCGCCGGCCTCGAAGTTGGACACTATCTTCTTGTAGATCTTGGTTCTCGTGCCATCGCGTACCCACTGTACATACATGCTCTCCAACCTCCTTGGTGTTGTCCAATAGGTCGTTCATTAGTAGAGTATATCGATCTCGAATTTTTCAACTACCATTTTCGACTACCTTTCCCCACTTATCACGATTAGTTAGTCTTTTATGAAATACTTTCACAGTAAAGAAAGAGGGGATTCAGTTTATGATTTTTGATTATAATAATAATCAAGAGAATTAACTGATAGAAAGTTATGACAATTTTGTCGTAAATTACAATAATACAATTTTGTCATAACTTTCTATCAGTTAATTATCTTGCTTATCATAAATAATCTATTGTTAATTTATTAAATTTATAAAAGTCCATATCGAGTAGGGGACAAGGTACTAGTTTAAATATTTAATGCAATGAAGAAATGAGTCCCTTTACGTGAGAGAGCATATCAAAATATACATTCCAAATTTTGATGGTATTGTAGTATCCTTTCAAAAAACAAAATTACAAGGGAATGTATGGTTTGGAAGGACACTGTCAAAGCGTAACCTGGGTCCCAGAGATACAAAGAAACTTCAATAAGTGAAAAATAAATAAATAAAAGTTAAGAAATATACCAATAAAAAATATGTTGATAAATGGCTATACTATACTTCGGATTCTTATGTTCAATGAGCTGGGAAATAAAATATTGCATCAGAATATAAAATAATATTGTATTGCAACTACATTAAATTCATTCATATTTAATCATGTCAATACTTTAAATGTCCTCAGAAAATAATATTATTACAACTACATTAGATGATGATGATGATGATGATCCGAGTATTGAAGTCCATGCAGGCCATAAGGCATTTTAACACATGCCCCATTCAGCTAGCTACAGTGAAATGATACATGTAACAGTGATACAGATCTGTTTAATCATTGTACTCAACAACCTCGCATACACAACTCTATTGTTTGGCCAGTCAATTAAGGCAAGCAATACACCAGTGCACTACAGTGTGCTGGATCTGGAATCAACCAGATCAACAGACTAGATAATTGGCTATAGATCTCTTTTAGATATCAACAGCATAATGACAACCAACTAAGGCAAGCATCCAAAGTCTGTTGCAAGCCTCGACTTAGGGCTTTCAACACAAGCTAATGATTTAATTTAAACCTATAGAGATACAATATTGAATTAAGTTTCAAAAATGTTACTCATGTTTCGTTTATTGATCAATTTCAATTGTTCTAGGTAATTGGCAGACAGCCCCATTCAAATGTCTGGGTAATATATAATACAATGCAGTTGAATGAGCATGGGGAATTGATTGCTGAGGAAGAGAGGGAGTATGTCTACGAAACCTATCTGCAAGAGAGAATCTCCATGCCAATCCTTCTACAAGATATTGATGATGGCCAGTCCTTATTCACACTGATACTTAGCATGAAGGAGTTATTTGGTGAAAACTACTACAACTCCTTGTTTATGCTGGCTGGAATGGCAATGTCAGTTCATGGAGAACTGATTTATGAGCATAGGCATGCGACGCCTATCGTTATGGCAGTTGGAAAGCCAAAAAGTGGTAAAAGTACTGCATTGGAATTTGCTGCCAGCTTAACTGGTGTGGGCATTTTTGGTACAGGATGTGGTACGTACATTGTCAACTGTATATATTATGCAGTTTCAGAAAATATTCATACTTCACCATTTTGAAATTCTGGAGGGTCAAAGAAAGAACAAAATTACATCTAGTTTGTATGGAAGAAAAGTGAAAGCTCCAGAGGATAGGGTAGGGGGGGGGGGGGGGGGAAGCAATTTACAAATTCCCTGCATGGATGGTGGGGGTATGGATATTGTTTGAAACTACTTATTGTATATATGTATATATCATAATCCTGCTGCTAATGATTTATTATTTGTATTAGAGAAAAAATTAACACTAGCATACAGCAGAAGGTAATATTAATGCAGGAGATCAATATACAATTATTGAATTGGAAAAAAGATTTTCTTATGAGCCTCTTAACCAGATCTAGTCCAATCTAATACAAATGTGGTCTGTTGAGGTTTAATTTGCTCATCAATAATTTTATTTTAGGGTTCTTGTTTGCCTCAGTAATGCAATATACAAATTTATCATATAAATATTTATAAAATACCTATATTTCTTAAGTTCGAAAACTTGTTCTTTTCACTAGTGAAAAGATCGTTACCATGGTTAATTGAGCGCATTTACTCTAAAGATAGTTTATTGTCTCTTGATTTGATAATTATATGATAAATAGAATATTACATGTACGCTTGGAGATACGGTTTTATCTTCTCTTGTTGAAAAGATCTCTCACGAGTGAGCGCATCTTTTCAACACTCAACATAAAATCCGTATCTCCGCGCGCCCATGTAATATCCTCTATATGTGCTGGATGGGATACCTCATTGATGACATTAAGGATGACAAACTTTTGCAGGATATTGTAATCGCAACCTACAATATAAGGTGAACACTTTACCAGAAGACTTAATAGCTAGTATCAATCTTACGTACCATTGTACAGGAAAGAATAAAATTCCAAGCATTGATTTATAACTGTTAAAACTCTTATAGTTAAAGTGCAATACATGTACATGTATATGAAGCTTGAAGTCTTGTCTGGAAAATAACAAGAACAGCTGTAAAAAGGGGTACAGTACAGTCAGAGATATGATTAACATTTATTTAAGGATTTTTAGGAAGGGGAAATGCATTGACAGTTGTGGTCTGAAATCACTATATGGTTCAAAAATTTGAAAAATATTTTTTCCAAAATTATTTCAAACCACAACATATACAGTACAACTGTTACATTTGTTTAAATGTTACAGTGCTTCAATTATTGTATATAGTTTAATTTAAATATTTAAATATTGCAATAGATGTTTGTTTAATTTGTTTTTATCACATGATTTTACATTTGAGAAATTGTTGAAACCCGACTGTTAAATTTGTATTTATGAATTCAAAGGGTGGCTATGTTAATATGGCAGCAGGAAGAAAAATCCCTAAATGCTCTCCACTGATGACCAGTAACCGGTCAACAGAGAAAGAAAGGTGAGATGAGAAGTGTGTTAACAATGTTAAAATATCACCTGTATAAAAATGCATTGATAATAATTTGGAATTATTATGAATATGTCAAAATTAATGTAATGATAAAATTATTACACTTCAACCATCAAATAATTGTTTAAAACATCCAAGCTTTTCCACACTGGTCTGCTGTCAGGGAACAGTGGAAAAGTGTTAAACACCAATTTTACCATTTCATTCTATGTTTTGTACCATTACAGCTTGTACATCAATGACATTAATGGAATTATTACTCGTGCCCAGGCCATAGGCCGGGAACGAGTTATAAACTGCAAATGTTTTTCCCCCTCTGTTCGTCCTGAGGCACTTCTGATTGGTTAAGAACGTTAAAACAATTCATCATCTTTGAGCGACTGCGAACGCAAGCCAGGAACTTTAGGAATGCAAGATGGCCGACTACAAAGAAAATAGCTTTCTGGCAGTAAGACAAGTAAAGTGGAGCTTTTAACTCGAGATATACCTATATACTTATAAGAGCTTCAGAATGGGCTGTTATTTTGAGCTTCATCTCCAATACTTTGACCAAATATCGAACTCTAAATGGAGTACTTGAAAGAAGGCCCTCGCGATAAAGACTATTTAACAATTAGACCTCGAGGCCGAATGGACTACGAGTCAATAGCCCATGAGGCCGTAGGCCGAATGGGCTATTCAAACTCGTAGTCCATGAGGCCGAGAGGTCTAATTGTTTTAGTATTCACCAACATATTGGGCCAAAGGTGAATGAGACTAAACAAAACAAAGAGAGAAAAATGTTTTATTGATATTATTACTCGCGCTTCCTCTCAACTCGGGCTATCACCAATAGCCCGAGGTTAGGGAGCCAATCAGAATGCAGGATTTGTAATAGCCCTTATGTTGGTGAATACTAATTCCTATGAGCTGGAAATCTACGAATTTCTCATCCAACATGTTGCTAAACGAACATACATAGAAGCAAGTCAATTATATTCCCCATTCAAGCATTCAAGAGATCTTGAGAGGTTTTTGTACTGAATTTTAATATCGAAATTATCGTTGTATTTTGAATGCCTTTAAAATAATTAATTCGACCTAGCCTGATTGTTCATTAGTTATTACAGCGCGAAGCCCAAAAGTATGACCAGTGATAATTTATTCACATTCTTTTGCCGTGACTATCCAATCAGCAGTCGAGTTCGAATGTAAACATTGCAAAATGTATATGTGGAAATTCAGGAAATCTTAGATAGAAAATTGCAACATCTTGATACTATTAAATACTGCAATTTCATTTTTTGTTGTTACTCCTTATTTTTGCTTCTAGAAGCCATCATGGACCACCGTACTTGTAGTCCGTTACTGAGAGCGACGAACCACAATTTTCACACGATTTCTGGGATTTGGTGAATTCGAGCCGATTGAGTCTGTAAAACATAGTTCTTACACTGAGAAAATAATATACATTTCTCTTTTCTAGCACAAAGGTAAAAATTAAAAATGAAAACTCAACAGTTTCAGAAAGACAAGAATGTTCCAAAATTTCGGCGAAAAATACCCGGTATTAGTTTATGTCATTACCGTGACCGAACGCGACCATTGGTTTGATCCAATTTCAAAACAAAAAATTTGAAATTTTTACCTCCTCAACGGTATTTCTAAAGAACACAACGGTCTTTTTGCAGTTTGCTACGGCTATATAAATACGGATCCAGCTAGTTTACAATTCAGTTCTTCATGTTTCCTTTTGCGCCCCGTCAAGGTACGATGAATCGGCCTAGTTTTGTTTGAAATCATTCGATATATATTACAATTTTTTACTGTTTTACAGAATGTCTTGTTCGTCAGAACCAAAATGGTGGGACTTATGATCACGGCCGCCGATATCCGCATGTTATTCGTGAACGCATTCTCGATCTTCATCACAATAATTTCTCTCAACGAGCTATTGTTCAAGCTACGAGGGTTAGTAAATCCTTTGTACAAAAAGTCATTGAAAGGTATGACAAAGAGAACACTTCTTTACCAGCCATGAAATCTTCAAATGGAGGGCCTATTAGAAAAATTGATGATAATGTACTGCAGTATCTAGAAGTGGAAAAACTACAAAAACCTTCAGTGTATGCAAGCGAGCTACAAGAAAGACTTGTGCTTGATGGGGTTGTAAATAGGGCGGATCTACCCTCTGTTTCTCAAATAAACAGAAGATTGAGACGAGATCTTCTAATGTCCAAGAAAAAAATAACGGTTCAACCGTCAGAAGCGAACAATGCCCGTACACTTCAACTAACCGATGAATATCTATTTGAAATCAGTCAGATAAATCCTACAAAACTGCACTTTTTTGATGAGACCAGTGTCGTAAAAACAACCTGCAATAGGAAATACGGTAGTTCAACTATAGGATCAAGAGCTATCGAACAACAACATTATACATCTAATGTCAATTATACTGTCAATTTGCTTATTTCATACAGCGGCGTTGAGTACTTCAACATTATTGAAGGACCTTCCAATGGTATAGAACTTCTAAATTTTTTTGAAGAATCTTTGCAGGTGCAGAAACCAGATGGATCAGCGATATTAGAAAGGGATGATGTTGTAGTAATGGATAACTGTGGTTTCCATCACGGTAACTTCGTTGAGCCTGTCTTGAGAAACATGTTTGCAAACCATGGAATAAGATTACTTTTTCAACCACCATACTCTCCACACTTGAATCCCTGTGAATCATCGTTTAACCAAATGAAAGCTTGGCTCCGCCGCGAGCAAAGACTGGCAAGGGAGGAGACGAAAATTGCCATTGGTATGGCCCTCCAAAGTATCACTATTGATAATACCATCAACTATTATAAACAATGCGGATATCTGTAGTTTTAGAAGACTTTTAGATGCATTATACATGTAATTCTAGTACGCCATCTGGTACAAAATTTTTTGCTGCCTGCAAAGCCTGTAGTATCTCCATTGTGTTTTCATCAGAACAAAAAATATGATAGTAACAGGGTATAATAATGCCACCGCCTGGAGACCATACGAACGGCCAGGGTGGTTGGCTCGGCATTGGCATAGCTGTTATCTCACTGCCAAATAAAGATAAAATAATCGTCATTTTTGTGATAATCATGCAGAAACATCCTTCATTGTTTGATACTCACCATAGTACTTGTATCGACCCTGAAAAAGTGTTGAATAAATGAAAAATCGTAGAACATAACCCCGTTGGGATATGACCTATAATCTGCCCATTACTGTAAATAGCTACCGCTGTGGGATCGTCAACATTCCAGGGCTCACAAATGCATTCATAGATATCTCCCACTGCAACCATGTGCTGATATGCATGATGACCCTTTACAACCGCGTTTTTGAATACCAATCGTGGCATTAGTAGTATTTGCTGAAGAAAATCAATGAAATAACGTGGCAAGTTTCCCGCGTAAAAAATGGTCTGATGGTGTAGTGATGATTCGATTTGACATATTCATATCAAGATAAGACATTCAGACTCTCTCTGATTGGCTAATTCCAGTGTCGAGCATGACAGGCCTAGGCAACCCTTGGAAACACACACATGCTCTCTCTCTCTCTCTCTGAGTTTAGAGAGACCTGCTGTGATCGAAATGGCAAATTCAGAAGTATTTAGATGGCTAAAATCGATTTCGATTGATGAAACAATCAAACTAGAGACGAGAGCGGCAACATTTCACTCGAAAGGATTCGTTTCTTTGTCATCACTGATGTACTTGAAAGTATCTGATATTGCTGACTTGTTTGCTGACGACTCCAGACCTCTTCTTCTAGCCGAAAAGAGGATCTTAGAAAGTGAATTAGAAAAGCTGCATATTGGGAATAAAGGTTTGGCAAGATCAGTTCTAAAGCCGCTCAATGAATATTCAGTAAGAGAAAAGTATGCTACAGATCAGGCTGCAAATAACTCAAGCACGACTTTGGCGCCAAAAACGATAAACGTAAATTTACCGTCTTCACCACTCGAAAGAAAACAAGATGAGCTTTCTCAAAATGTAGAAATGCTGGATATTCAAATAAAGAGTGCAGATGAACACATGAAAACTCTCCAAAAAAGCTATGACAATTTACTTCCTATGGCAGCAGTTCGAGGTCGTTTGTGTGGGGTATGTCACAAGCCTGGACATACCAAGTCTTCGTGTAAATCATCTATTTGTACTGATTACAGAAAGTGCAGGATGAGAGACAAGCATCCCGAGTTGAAATCCGAAATAAAGCAGCTTCAACAAGAACTGAAAATGTTAGAAAAACAACGTAATAATTCTGTGGGAGAGCTAGAAAAATTTTCTCTGGCAAGACATCGATCAGCGGCCAACTTTTTCAGTGTGATGAGACCTAGACTTCGAGCCACTAACCCGATACGATATGTAAACAGACAATACTTGGACAATGACTTACTAGTCTTGGAGCGAGCTCTTGGCAAGAAAATCCCCGATTGGGATGAAAGCGATGATTGGAAGCTCCCAGTTCTCATTGATAACTACAGGGAATGCCACGTTAACCCACTGAAGGCATCGCCTGTTTTGTAATTACTCAAGGTAGTTAAGGCCTGGGTCAGTGGCTAAATTGGGCGAAATATGTTTTTTGTGCTGTAGCACGAATTTTAAACCAGAAATATATGATATTCGTCACAACGTTAGATATTCATAAAACGATGAGCCTTAAGTGCTAAGTTTGAGATTTCAGCGGTCACGTGACCAGTTAGGTCGTTTATTGTAACAAAATGTTTGAAAATTTTTCCGCACTCCAGTGTTAGCGAAAAGAAAACGCAAATGCTTGAAACGTAGTTCTTTTAAGTGAGTCTATCCCATTTTGATTAGAGAACATGACTATCGATTTTCATTAAAGCGATTTTTAGCAAAACAGGTCACGTGACCAATCCTCAAAATAATACTTTGCTTAATATCTCCCAGCCAATTGTAAAAAGTCCAGATGTCTACACAAAAGTATTTAGGATTAAACCTTCTTTATGCATTAGAGGTGTTATTTCTGTTTTTTAAGTGAAATTGAATTGCGGATTCAAGAAAAACGAAGTTTCGTCGTAATTGGTCACGTGACTACCCTATACCCAAAACACTAAGTTAAGGTTACTCAACTAGTTATTATTTAACATTGTGCCAAGTGAAATAAGTTTCGCATTGTTATATCTTATATAACAGAACAAAAACTTTCCAAGGTCAAACAAGGTCAAACCCAGGCCTTAACTACCTTGAGTACATTGTAATTTATATTTGCTACATATTGAAATGCATATTGTTGTTTTCTTTGTGTTTGAAATTGCTTGTCACGGTTGAGTTTATACTATATTGTAACTTTGTGGAATAAAGTTTCACTTGAATGTTAATCAAGCAAATAGTCTTTTATATTCACACGACTAACGGTTAGCGCCGCGAATCGCGAATGCGTTTTACAAACGTATCAAGGGTGGAATGAATGCAGGCTTGAAATAAGACGTCTATTGAAAATAATCAAAGGTAATTCTCATGTCAGCGTTTTTATTTCTGCAAATTTATCTAAATACCGTAAAACTATCTGCTTATCTATCTATAAGTCAAAACGAAAGTCTTGTAAATTATTTTGCAATGTTTACATTCGAACTCGACTGCTGATTGGATAGTCACGGCAAAAGAATGTGAATAAATTATCACTGGTCATACTTTTGGGCTTCGCGCTGTAATTGATCGTCTTGCGTGACACGTGTTCTTGTGACGTTTTGGTGGTCTCAAATCACCGTTATTAGTCTGTATGAACTAGTTTAGTGTATACTGATTATTTAGTCGTTTATAGTCTCTGAATTTTAGCATGTCTCAACGTCAATTGCGTTCCACGTCAAGAGTGAATTACGCGGCAATGGCCGAGGGGAGAGACAATGATGAAGAAGAAATCTTCCATGAGAGTTTCTCGGAGCTACCCGGCCCGCATGACACGCACGAAGATCTGGTGGCGTCGCTTCGTGAAGAGCTTGACCTTGCGAAGAAGGAAAATGATCGCCTGGAGAGGGAAGACGAGGTAGAGTCTCTTCGACGGGAGCTTGAAACTCTCAAATTAAAAAATCAGCACTTAAAGAACAAGCGCACGAAGTCCAAGGAAGGGGGTGTTCCCGTTGTGGACCGCGTGCGATCGGATACACAAGTCTCTAAAGCAGTCGAAAAGACTTTACATCAGTTGGCCTTGTCCGACTCTAGTGGGGAAGAATCGGAAGACGACGTGTTCTCTGGTTCTGGAAAGGAGAAGCGAGGTAAGAAGGCTCGTTCGGGGAAAACAGCCAAAATTTCAAATAGAGTTGTTTACCCCCAGATATGGCCGCATAGCGAGCTTAGCCTCTCATATGTGAGCAAGAATTTAGACTATGATGATCTTACTTTACCAGAATTTGTGGCTGGATACACGGCTATTTTGTCTAACCGATCCATTTCGTCACTCGAGAAAGACGCGCGGATCGAACACCTAAACGCACTTATGTATTTGGCCACTCAGTTTCCATGGCGCATTGTGCGTTCATATCACGCGGCCGTTTTAAGTGAGATTGAGCGTGGCCGTTCCAAATGGGGAGATAACTTTACTGCGATAGAGAACCGCTTTATGCATGATGCTCATGTACAACAATACAGTGCTACCACAAAGCCGAAAGAATCGAGTGTGCGGGGTACCTATTTTTGCAAAGATTACCAATCAGGGAAATGTGCGCAAAAGGCCGATCATTATGGGCTTATCAGGAATGAGCGAAAGTGGCTTCAGCACATATGTGGGTCGTGTTGGACCAAGCAAAAGGCCGTCGCTCGACATCCTGAGACGGCCCCGGAATGCCCTAACAAGGCGTCATCAGCAAAACCAGAGTGACTAGATGAGGACTTACGTGATTGTCGTTTACTGTACGATGTGCATAATTGGAACTCTGATATAATGGATAGTCTTTCAATTAGTGAGTTTTGTGACAATGTGTTCGCGTATCCTAAAGCGACGGCGCACAAACAAGTTTCGGTTCATGACAATGTGTTGTTCGATGCAGCGGCGCATGAACCTCCGTTTTCTACATTAACTTGGATTGATTTGCATGAACGAGTCATGTTGTCAAGACAACCTAATTTTCTGTCATGTCGACTTCGAGTCCCGTCAAGATTAAATATCGATGAATGGCGGGTTTCCTTATTAAATTATCATGATAACATTGTGTGTGATTTCCTCGAGTTCGGTTGGCCTTTGGACTACACGAAGCATGAATTTCCAGTTAGTAAGCCAAGAAACCATCAGGGCGCCACTACCTTTCCATGTGCTATCAATACGTACTTGCAACTCGAAAGGTCGTACGGGGCCGTGATTGGACCGTTCTCGGAGAATCCCTTTTCTAGTCGTATTGCCATATCTCCTTTAAACTCGGTACCTAAGAGTAATCCTGATGAGCGAAGAGTAATTTTAGACTTGAGTTGGCCCGCCGGAACTGCGGTTAATCGTATTTCGTCGGAAGTTTATTTAGGTGAAGAGATCAGGCTAACATATCCTACAGTTTACAGTATTGCCGAGGCTATAGTTAAGTATGGTCCAGGTCAACGTGTGACCTCGGCTATTAGTTACATATGCCAGATGGCAGGCTATGATGTGTTGAATTACTTGGATGATTTTATGGGAGTTTCTCCTAAAAGTAACGCTACAGATAGTTATGACTTTTGTGGTCAGACACTGTGCCGATTGGGACTCGAAGAATCTGTAGATAAAGCTTGTCCTCCTTCGACCAAAACCATTTGTTTAGGGGTTGAATTTGATACCGTGAATATGACCATGTCTGTGACTAGTGATCGCCTGAATGAACTTGATTCGCTGTTGGATACTTGGCTAGAGAAGCGTTCAACAACAAAGAAACAATTGCAATCTTTAATCGGAAAATTATCATTTGTAACTAAATGCGTGAGGCAAAGTCGTCTTTTCTTGTCTCGTTTGTTAGACTTACTAAGAAGTGTTAAACGCTACCACCATCATATCAAGCTGACGTTGGAATTCCAAAGGGACCTTCAGTGGTGGAAACGCTTTCTTCGGTGTTACAATGGAGTGTCTTTGATTGAAGATATACACTGGTCTGCTCCTGATATGGTATTCTCAACAGATGCGTGCCTCACTGGCTGTGGGGGACTTTCTACGTCGGAGTATTTTCACATCGAATTTCCTGAATCGGTGCTTCTTGAGTTTCCGCACATTCATCACTTAGAATTGTTAGTAATTATTATTGCCGTGCGTTTATGGAGTAAGGCATGGGCCGGGAAAAGGCTTCAAGTATACTGTGACAATCTCGCCGTGGTTCAGGCTCTGAATTCTGGTAGAGTTAAAGATCAAGTGTTGGCGCGAGGATTGCGGGAACTGTGGTTTCATTTATCAGTCAACAATTGTGAGCTGCGAGCGGTTCATCTCTCTAGTGAAGATAATAGAGCCAGCCATAATGCATTTGGTTCGCCATCTCCTATTGTCGGCAGCAAAATTCCATTTTTCCTTTTCAGCTCTTCATATTCCAGGTCTCTGCAATGTGGTTGCTGATGCACTCTCTCGTTTTCGTTGGCAGGACTTCAGGCGGTTGGCACCCAATGCACAGGCTCAGCCAGTTCTGATTCCTCAGGGTATCATAGACAACTTGACGTCCAATCTTTAGAGGCCAAGTGCCGAAATTTCCTAACAGAAGGCTTGTCAGTGTCCACCCGGCGTTCTTATACTTCTGGGCAGCGGAGATTCCTGGAGTTTTGTCATCAACTGGGGAAGGTGCACCCTTCTGGTTCTCCTTACCCGGCAGAGGAGTGGACTTTGTGTCTGTTTGTCTCCCATCTAGCTGAGTCAATCCAGCACTCATCAATCAAGGTGTATCTCTCTGCGGTTCGAGCCCTCCACATCGAGCAAGGTCTTGCAGACCCCTTGCTTAACTGTCTCCAGTTGCAGAGGGTGTTGTGAGGGGTGAAATGGTCTCAAGGTGTGACTAGACGTGAACATCTCCCTATTACAGACCACCTCATGCTCCAGATTGTAAGATCATTGGACCTGCGCATTTTCGATCACTGTATGTTCTGGGCAGCATGTACGTTGGCATACTTTGGCTTCCTTAGAGCTGCAGAAGTTACAGTTCCCTCTATACAACAATTCTGCCCGGATGTGCACCTACAGATGAAGGACATCGCAGTAGATTCTTCAATTCGTCCCTCTTGTCTCAGGGTTTTTATCAAGGCCTCCAAGACAGATCCCTTTCGCAAGGGGTCATTTCTCCACATTGGTAGGGGTTCTCACCCTCTGTGTGCTGTGGAAGCAGTCCTCGCATACCTCTCACGAAGAGGTAAGACTTCGGGTCCTTTTTTCTTGTTCCAGTCAGGGGAACCTTTGACTAGACCAATTTTGAACAAGTGGCTTAGCAGGATCATGGAGGGAGCTGGCATTTCTGGAAAGTTTTTCCAGTCATAGTTTTCGCATTGGGGCTGCGACAGTGGCAGCCCGTAATGGAATTCCTGATCACTTAATCCAAACACTGGGCCGGTGGTCTAGCAATGCCTTCCAATTGTACATTCGGACTCCAGCTGATGTCTTGGCATCTCTATCGCAACAGTTGGCCTGACTAGGGGTATGTGTTAAGTTTATTTATAGTCTCAGAGTCTGGGGGGAGCGGTGCTTGGTCAGGTTGGGAAAGGAGGTACCATGGTTCCCAACCCTGGTCCCTCTTGTTCCAATCACCGGTTTGGAGGTGGACCGAGGTTGCGTTGCCATGGTTACCTCCTTGCTGTGGGCAGATGGCGCATCTGCCACAGCTTTTCAGGCACCTCTCTCCAAACTTATCAGTGCCGATGAGTTTAAATGTGGCTAAATGAAATTTAGGCAAAGTTAAAATCAAGGCACGCTGGCCAGCGGTTGCTTGTGCTGCAGGGGCGCCCTTAGCTGTTGCAGGGTCACGTGGCGCCCTTCATTATAGATCGTCGCGGATCTAAGTCTGCTCGCTTCACTGTGTTCCCACCCTCCCTCCTCTGTGGCAAGTATGGATTAGGTAAATATAAACTTCCACTGACTGTTGTCAGTGTGACTGGTGCCAGGAGGTGGACCGAGGTTGCGTTGCCATGGTTACCTCCTTGCTGTGGGCAGATGGCGCATCTGCCACAGCTTTTCAGGCACCTCTCTCCAAACTTATCAGTGCCGATGAGTTTAACTGGCCAAAAACACACATGTGGAATGGTTAGAAACAACAAAGACTTGCCACCATGTAAGACCACTAAACTGAAGCAGGGAGAAATGATCCAGCGACAGGGGGAAAGTTTCTCTCCACCAAGTGGCATGACAAGGATGATGTAACATTCTTTTCTCCAAATATCTGACCCACAGAGCCAGCCCGCCAATTAAAACGTAAACAAGAAGTCTTCAATGACAAATTGAAGGTAGCTGATGTTAACGCATCCAATATATAGGTGGCGTTGACTGACTGGACCAGCTATATTCTTTCTACTCAACAGGCTCGCAACCAAGAAAGTGGTACAAATACATTTTCTGGTTTGTTTTCAATTTGTCAGTTTGTCATGCTCTTGTCTTGGAGGGTTTTCATCGTGTTTCTTGCAATGAAAGAAAGGGAGCACTGATTGTTTTCAAACAAGAGCTAGTGTCTAGTCAATGGTTTCAGCCAAAGGAAGAGACACCACTCGTCCTGACTGTCCTTCTGTTCCTGCTGACTCTGTCTCTGTACACGTTGAAGGGAGAAATAGGAAATGTGTACAGTGTATAAAAGCCGGAAGAACCAAGAAAGGGTATACAAAGTAGAAATGCATTTCAAGTGCAGTTTTTGCAAAGTTGTGCTGTGTTGCACTTGCTGTCATCAAGAATTCCACACTATTAAAACATTTCGTATAATTATACATAAATTTTCTTATTAAACAATTTCTCTTTTATTAAGTAGGGACCTCTCAAGCTATTTAAGGAATGGGTTAAATATGAAAAGGCTAACATGGAATTTTCAGTTTTTTTTTACGATAACTTTCCTCTCAACAATAATAACTCAGCACCATTTGGCACAGTTAAAGATCTTGTGAGTCCCTATGACCTTAACAAGTTAACATCAAATTTCAGGTATCACATGACGTGTCATTTGACATCAAATTTCAAGAAATATAACGTTCCACCTGGTTGCAAAATTGTGAAAAACCAATATACTAGTATGTCATATGCATGAGGTTTATGTTGAGAGTATTGAGTCTGGAAACCCGATTTACCATATGCTTCACGATAGAGTGGTTCAAAGCACTTCTTCAATGTCGTTACGCTCTGGCAGAACTGAATGTCCTGCATTAGTTAAAACTGAACGCTTTAAAAACTTTGTAACTGTTAAATATCAACCTTTTTGCCTAGATTAATCCAGCAATGTCTATTTATACTTGATATCTATATGCATTTGCATTTACAGTCGTATTATCACGCAAGTGATAATAATAGTTTTCACCGAAATATCTGTACATTAGTCATTAGTCATTAGTCAATTGTACATTGTACAATTATTAGTCCTATGTGTTATAATTTAGGCGCATCAAAATGTAATTCAGCCGTTACACTGCAATGGGTTTGAATAAACTAGATATTATTATTATTATTATTATTATTATTATTATTATTATTATTATTATTATTATTATTATTATTATTATTATTATTATTATTATTATTATTATTATTATTATTATTATTATTATTATTATTATTATTATTATTATTATTATTATTATTATTCAGGTCTTTGCATGGGATGATTGCAAAGAGTTTACATGGTTGTTTGACTAGAGGGCAGGTGCCAGACTGGATGGTGAAGGGTAGGACTGTGCTGATTCAGAAGGATCGTGCCAAAGGAACAGTGGCAAGCAATTACAGACCGATAACATGTTTACCGTTGATGTGGAAGCTTCTCACTGGGATTTTGGCTGAGAAGCTATATCAGCATTTGGACGTGAATGGGTTGTTGCAGGATGAGCAGAAGGGATGTCGGAAGATGTCGAGAGGGACAAAGGATCAGTTGTTAATTGACAAGGCTGTTTTGAGGGAAGCGCGGGTGAGGAAGAGATGTCTAGCGATGGGGTGGATTGATTACAGGAAGGCATATGACATGGTGCCACATTCCTGGCTTGTGGAGATGTTGGAGATGGTGAAGGTGGCTGATAATGTGATGGGACTGTTGTGTGGTAGTATGAAGGATTGGAGGACTGTGTTGACATCGAATGGGGAAGTGTTGGGAGAAGTGGGGATTAAGCGTGGAATATTCCAGGGGGATTCACTGTCCCCTCTGCTGTTTGTTCTTGCTATGATCCCCCTCACCATGTTGTTGAGAAGGGAGACCATCGGGTACAAGTTTGGAAAGGAGCATCGGGTGATGAATCATCTGCTGTTCATGGATGACTTGAAGTTGTATAGTAGATCGGAGGAGGAGTTGGAGAGGTTGATTGAGGTGGTTCAGGTATATTCGAGGGATATTGGGATGGAGTTTGGGTTGGACAAGTGTGCAGTGTTGGTATTAAAGCAGGGAACTAAAGAACGTTGTGAAGGGATTGTTTTGCCTGATGGTCAGGTAATGAGTGAGATGGACGAGAATGGGTATAAGTACTTGGGTGTGTTAGAAGGGGCAGATATCATGCAGAAGGAAATGAAGAAGAAAGTAAGAGATGAGTACTTGAGAAGGGTGAAGCTTGTGGCAAAGTCGAAGTTGTATGGTGGTAATTTGATCAAGGCGATCAATACTTGGGCTGTCAGTGTGGTAAGGTATAGTGCTGGGATTTTGGACTGGAGTGATCGGGAGTTGAAGGAGATGGATGTAAAAACGAGAAAGAGGTTGACAATGTTTGGGGTCTTTCACAAGAAGGGGAGTGTTCCGAGGTTGTACATGAAAAGGAAGCATGGTGGTAGGGGGCTGATCAGTATTGTTGACTGTGTGAGGGCAGAAGAGCTGGGTTTGTTTGGGTATGTTAAAGAGAGTGACGAGTGGATGCTAAAGGTGGTTGGTGAGTCGTTGCAGGTTGGTGAGACAAAGAAGGAGTATAAGAAGAGGGTGCAGAAGGAGAGGAAAGAAAATTTCCTAGAGAAAAGGTTGCATGGAAAATTTATGAGGGATGTGAGCGATGTTGCTGATGAGCGGTCTTGGCAGTGGTTAAGGGCAGGATATTTGGGTAAGGGCACTGAGGGGTTTGTTTTTGCAGCACAGGAGCAAGCTCTGAGGACAAGGTTTTTCCGGGCAACCATTCAGAAAGAGAATGTGGACCCAAAGTGTAGGGTTTGTGGGAAGGAGGTGGAGTCTGTTGGCCATTTGGCGAGTGGTTGTAGTGTTTTGGCCCAGAAGCAATATAAGAAGAGACATGATCGGATGGGGTTGAGGGTGTATTGGGAGCTGTGTCGGAAGTATGGAGTGAAATGTGCTGATGTTTGGTATAAGGAGGTTCCAGATGAGGTTAGGATTTCGGATGATGGAGAAGTAGAGATTTGGTGGGACAGGAGCGTCGAGACAACACAGAAGATGGAACATAATCGTCCAGATGTTACTGTGTTGAACCGAGCGGCTCGTAAGTGGACCTTTGTTGATTTCTCGGTGCCTTGGGATCGTAATGTGGTGGTGAAGGAAGAGGAGAAAATTGCTAAATATTCTCCTCTTGCAAAGGAGATACGAAAGTTGCACCGGGTGTCAACAAAGGTGGTTCCGTTGGTTGTTGGTTCTCTAGGGGTCGTGTCTAGTAATCTTGAGGGGTACCTGAAAGATCTAGGTATTCCAGACGTTCTGGGTGGTATGCAGACGTCTGCGGTCATAGGGACCACCCTCATTCTGCAGAGTGTGCTTAGTCTCTAAGCCCCAGGTCTTGGGGTCGAGGCTAAGCAGTATCTTACACCTGTAGTGTGAATAAAACCTCCACTCAGGTTGTCTATCTATAGAAATTCCTTATTATTATTATTATTATTATTATTATTATTATTATGAATGGTGACAATCTGGCCCTTGAGTTTGAGGATGGAACTCAAAACGGTGGTTACCATGGGTGTCCTGGCTGTGATGGGGACCTGACATATGCTAGTGAATATAATTACATGGCTTACAGGGAACACAAAACCCTCCATGAGAAGCAGCAGTTGGTAATGAAAGGAGTATATGGTAAAGAAAATGGTGCTGTCATGGGTCAAAGGGAATGAAGATCCAGTACATCCCCTGAGATCCCAGATACCTTTACTTTGCAGGTCAAACCAGATGTTAATCTCGACAAGCATTGTGAGGGCAAAACTTTGAATACCCAGGAGCAGCCAGATTATGACATAGCCCCTCATCCAATAAGTCAAGCAGGCTGAGGTTATGCAATCAACTCGTAGTAGTGCCAGAAAACACTCCATCATCTTCCAAGGTCTTCATTACAAAAGAATGTTGCAGCTGCACTGACACTGGACCCAAACATACTGAGCTCAGTTGCACAGACTAATTTTCTTCTCATGCAGATATTGGCTAGAAATGGTCAACTTTAGAGACATTAACACACAATTATGTTAGTTACAGTTCCTTAAAGGCCCAATTACCTAATTGATTCACAATAATCAGCAAACCACGTGGCTCATGCACAAACTGGGCAAACACATGACCAAAATTAACCACTGCCTGGTTGGCTCAGTGGTAGGGCGCGGACCTATTCGTGCGGGAGGCCGTAGGTTCAAGCGCCGCCCGGACCAACATTCAGGGTCTTAAAGTAACTGAGGAGAAGGTGCTGCCTCTATAACAACATCTGCAAATGGTTAGACCTCCAGGTCTTCTCGGATAAGGACTTTAAACCGTAGGTCCTGTCTCCCATCCCTTCCTTTAAAGCTGTAAATGGGGGACATTAAAGAACCTGTTGAGATGTTCGTAAGAGTAAGAGATGTCGTCCGCTACAACAGTCTGTCCTTACTACTAACAAACTCTAAGCGCATTTGATTATATTCATATAGATATTTGCGCTATATAAATGCAAAAATTTTATTTTGTTACCAAAACTACAAGCAAGTGATGTCTACAAGATTTACTGCTGTCAAACACTGACCAATAACAGAGGAGAAGCCAAATGACAAGTTTTGTCATACTGTTGAAGCTGGCAAATACAATTGCAATTGTGCTGATTTTCTGGCTATTATGATTTGCCTTGTATCATTCATGTTCTACAATAATCATCAAGACGAAGAAGAATTATGTTGTGAAGCCCTTGCCCAGTAAGAAGTAGAAGATCTTGAAGAAAACCAAACAGAACTGCCAAACGTGGAGCTCTATTCAGAAAGCTTTGTGGTCACTGGATCATACCATGAAGACAGATATCAAGAAGCTCTTTTAAACTGCACAAAGGCGAAAAGGGCTAATAAGACTGTCCAAGTTCTGGCTAAATTTGAGCGAGACAACATTGAGGGAAAAAATTCTATAAAATTTGAAGTTTTACTTGACAATTCATGGTTTATCATTGGCTACTGTGGAGTGAAAAAGATCCCAAAACTACACAAAGCTTTAACTAACAATGAGATTAAAACTGTATCTTTACTCTTTGTTAAAAAACAGTAGATTCATTGGAGAAACAGCTTTGAATTTTATGCCAGTGTAAGTGTTGTAAAAACAGGACCCTGGGAGAAAGATGACCCAAATAACAAATACAATAGTAATCTTGGAGTGTGACTGCACTGAACCTGTGAAACTGTTATGGATCCAATGGGCACCAAGGAGACATTTCTTCTTCCATCTCTTGTACAGTAACTATTACATATATCTAGTCAGTATGATTGCAGCGCTCAGAACGACAATTCTGATTGGTTGCTAGCATGGGAGGGTAGCGAGGGTAGCATCCAATCATATTCCATGTTCCGACTTGCATCTGTCAAAAGTCAATGCAACACGTCATCAAACATTACACACTTAAACATCGGCATTCTACAAGTCATTATATATAGTTATCTCTCAAAAAGTCAAAGAAATTTTATACAAGTTATTAGTTATCTCTACTCGAATAGATCTTTTAAGTTTAATCGACAAAGATAATCCATAGTTTTTTTTGCGGGGATTTATATGGCTAGTTATATGAAGCGCAGTCAAGGTTCTTGTTCCTCTTGTGGCCATTCGTACAACAACAGATATATGCCTCCACTGTGTGAGAAATGCCAGTACGATCTTGGAGGGTCCTACGTTCCGAAAAAGAAGGCGAAGTTAACAATGCCAAAGTGTACCATGGTGGCACAAAACCCTCAAGCTACATGGTACTCATGCCACACCAGCAGCCACGACGATAGGTGTATTGTATCATTGATCTTGTTTCATCAACCATAAGTAATTTTATTACCAAGCTTTCGGGCCTAAGGCCCATCATCAGGGTAAATGGAATCAACAAAATCGTTACAAAATCCATTTACCCTGATGATGGGCCTTAGGCCCGAAAGCTTGGTAATAAAATTACTTATGGTTGATGAAACAAGATCAATGATATGACTAAACCAACCAACAAAGAATTATTAGGTGTATTGTAATCGTTGAACATGAAAGCAAAAGAGCCATATGCCATCACATCCTCTGTAAAAACGAAAGAGCTCTATATACTAACAGCGAGAAGATGGACAACTTCGCATGCAAACATGTGAAGTTACTCAGCGAAGTCTCCACTCCACTCCAAACCTTTTCTGTATTAGTGCCGTCTCTGGACGACTATCCGTGCGATGACACGACAACAGAAAGCTTACAGGAGCTTCAGTGTGGACTTGGTGGTATGCCCGTTGCAGTACAAGCAAGCCCAAAAATGTATTGTGTCTTCGGGCTTCCATCTATGAACAACCCAACTGCCTATTGCCACGTGAAAGTCGCCCCAGAGAGCAACGAATTGAAGTGCTGATCCAAAGACTGCACCAAACAATATGCTGCGAAGACAAAGCAGCTTAAAGCCAAACAAATGTGCCTCCATGATCATGTATTACTTTGCTTGGAAGTGGTGAGGAGGGAGTCAAGCGAGGAGGGTAATATTTTGGAAGAAATCGAGGAAACAAACACAAATACCGAAAATCAAGGGCAGATTTCCAGGATCACACTAAATATGAAACGATCGTTACCAGAAATGATACCCCTGACGGTGGTTCTGTAGCCGGGTATCATCGATGCTGCTTCTGCATGGACTGAGTGCAGTTTATGCAGCTCTGAACTGGGACCGTCAAGACCGCAATCTGGTTCCAGAGGTAACTCTTACCTACTTACCAACCTCCACCCCTTTAAAAGAATAACGGTTTTGGTGAAGATTTGCAGCAACAGCATCTCCATTGCCATCAAAAGCAAACTGGAAGCAATGGCTGAACGAGTTTTGGTGACTAGATAATTGAGCAGAAGACTTAGGGTCCGTTTACATGCAGATAAGGTCACCCTACTAGGAGGGTCACCCCACTAGTAGGATGACCCTCTATTGTTTTTTGTGGTTACATGTTTACATGACAGGTAGGGTCACCCTAGAGGTAGGATTACCCTATGGACCTAGGTAGGGTGACCCTCCTTGGAGGGCCAGCCTTTTGTTTTTAAGCCATGTAATTCTGTTTTGTGTTTTTAATTAGCACTATTTTGTATGAAGGTAACTCACTACGATTTAGTTTAGTGCAATTTTCAAAATCATGCGAACTCGGACACGTAAACACTCGAGTGGTTTTTGCCAAATTAGCTTCCGTCAATCAAAATTAAAAATCAAAAATACGTAGATTTAACTAATACCAAAATCATATTTAGCTGTTACAAATCGTCTAAAGATCATATTTAAAAACTTGTTTGATGGGTTTTTAGGGATCTTTATGAGTATTTTTGGTTATTTGTTTGAAGTGGGTGGAAGCAAAAAACCAAATTCCAACGGACTGTTTGAAGGTCAGAGTTCGCATTATGAAAATTGCAGTAGTTCCCACTCAAGATCATGAGTATGTGGTGACGTCATGTTGGGCAATCAAACTTTTGGGTTGAATTTTTTGGTAAAATATTGTCATGATTTGTCAACTTTTTCCAAGATAGAGCTACAGTAATTGATGACATCATAAAAAATTGGCACTACAGATTTTTTTTATTTTGTAAAATCCAAATCCCAAGGGGACTGGGGAGGAGGAGGAGGGGAAATGGGGAGGGGAAAAGGGGAGGGAGAGCCTGTAGTAATTCTATTCAGGATCGATTTCCTGTATACCAGCTCCTGGTATACCCTCTGATTGGTCAAACACTTGATGACAGAACTTGTCAATAGCTAGGTACGTGTGCATCAATTCACACAGCGTTAGCTTCTTACGTGATCTAGGTGTAGCGCTAAATTTGAAATTTGACGTGATTTTTTTAATGGATATGGAAGAAGCAATCAATAAGGTATTGAAGGAATTTCCCGAAGTCAGAACTCTGAAAAAGGAACAAAAAACTGTTTAAGCTATCTTGCAAGCGGACGAGATGTATTTGGCATCTTACCAACAGGATTTGGAAAGAGTTTGATTTTCCAAATCTTCCCTCGCACCATAATCGTAATATCGCCATTGACTTCGATCATGAACGACCAAGTTAAACAACTATGGGAGATTGGTAGGCGACGAAGACGACGAAAAAAGACAAAGTGGGGCCTTCAAAATTGTGTATGCAAGTCCTGAGAGTTGGCTGTCGAAAACATGGGTTGAAAACCTTAAACGGGGAACACTTGGCCGACAGGTTGTGGCATTAGCTTTCGACGAAGTTCACTCCGTATTAGGATGGTAAGCGTTCAGTTTATACATGCAGTCTCAACTATACACATACAAACAAAAAAACAAAAACAAAAAAACAAAAAAAAGCATTGCCTTGCCTCTTAAAACCTACTTAGTTGCTTAATATATTTAGTACGAGAACTTGATTCTCATCTTGAAAGAGGTTCTCGAGAAACAACTTCTTTGTTACTGATCTTGATTAGTGTCGTTCTACTTCTGACTGAGTAATGTTTACCACACTTGTATTTTCGAAATTTACTATGTATTGTGTATCCTGATTGTGTTTAGTTGTCCACTTTTTTTAGAAAATAACAAATATGAAATTCTATTTTATCTTACTCTGTCTTAAGGGGCAAACAGAGACAAGCAAAAAGACCAGTAAAAAAGATCAAAACACATTCAGAGAGTTGAGGTCGATTGAGACTCAGTGTGTTCATTAGAAGCATGCCTCTTCGACGAAGGAGAAATTCCAGTTGGAGAACTTGAAAAGCGTTTCTTTGAAAATCCTTCATATTTTGATCCATTATATACCAATTTTACTAGGGTAGAATAGATCCTCACCAAGGTCTTTGCACAAGTTAGGCAGCTGATGTCTGATAAGCCTTCTCCCTTGTCTAAATCGTATCCAAGTTCTTTCAAGACATCCTCTAACACGATGCTCTCAGCTCCACAAAAAGCAAGAAGTTCCTTGTTTTTCACCACATTAAACAATGAAACTCGAGGAACTTTCGTTCCAGTAAAAGTCAGATTTTTGTTGCAGAAACGGCAGTGTTTAGAAAAGCAGACTTTTGATTTTAGTTTTATCAGAGTTTCATTCGACATAACAATAACAAGAATTGTCTTCACGGGAAACGAAGCATGTCACTGACATTTTGACAGTTTTGACAGCTGGTACGTCACACTTTGAGACACATGATTTCAAAGGGGCGGAAATCGATCTTGAATAGAATTACTACAGGCTCTCCCTCCCCTTTTCCCTCCCCTCTCCCAATTCCCCCTCCTCCCTCCCAGTCCCCTTCCTCTTCCCTCCCCCTCCCCCTGAGCCTGTTCACAGGCTAGGCTGAACAGGTGTCAAAATATACATCTGTAGCAGCTATCATACACTTGTTACTATTGTTATGAAGATCTTTGACACATTTTAGTATATTTTAAAAGTTTTATATAGATCATTTAATAGACCTAGAAATTCTTAGGTAATTTATTTTTAAATTAAACAATTAGTAAGCATGGTCGTGGCACTTGCAAAAGATGCAAGGCAGAACACACGGACAAAGCAAAAATTCTGTGCCATGTGTGGATTCGAAATCAGTGGAAAGTTGGAACATTTGTCAAAACGAGCCAAACTCTTCAGCCTACAAGGTGTAAAGATCTCAGATGGCACCTAAAGTGTCCGCACTAGCAACAGAGACGATCAATGCTTCGTGTCAACAAATGGCAAATTAAGGATAATTATGCTCCGTGGAAGACTGCATGGTTAAATATGCAGTGCTAAAAAACTCATCGGCTGTTGACTCTTCTGCAAACACATCGAAGAAGCAAAAATAAAAAGCCACAAGCCCACCTTTGGCCATCCTAAGACCAAATCTGGACAGTATTCCAATCAGCGAAATGGCTAAAAAAGACCTTCAAGACATCTTGTCCGCCGAAAGGGATTCCGAAATCCACAACCAGGTGATCCAAGTATCGGACAAATCTTTTGTTGTGTTGGGGTATACCACAACGAGCAATCCGTTGGGATATTGCCATTGCCGAGTTAAGGATGGTCAAGGTTATGGATATACGTCTTCCTCAGTCCATAGAACGTCCACAATTGATCCCACGTGACAGAATACATTTGGTGACTCTTCAGTATCTTGGTTGGTTGTTTCCTTTTACGACCAGAACGCCTAATGTTTTCAGCGTGTCTGTTTTTATTTATTTCATCGTGTATTTCGTCGTTCTCGCTCTTGCGACATTCAGCAGGTCTTGCAGTTTTTTTTCGATGTTTCATTGATGCAATCAAAGATATTGCTTTGTTTTTTTTCTTTTTACCTGCTTACTTCCTTCATCCAGATCTTGTTTGCTTTGGGCTTCAGACTCACAACCATGATACCGGCGCTTTTTTGGTCTTGAGCTCTGGTTTCTTTCCTTTGTTTTCTCTGAATTTATGTTTTCCTTTCTTTCAAGCTCATCAATCCGTTCTCTTGCTTTCTCCTCGTGCTGTCCGATCTCTTTTTCCAATGGTAAAAGAATTCTATCTATGCTTTGATCACTAGCCTCGATAGTAGATGTATCGTTTTTCATCTTCTCCCGTAAACATGCGGTTCTTGTAGTCATGGTGGTCTCGCGATATTGGGAAAATTTTCGAATTCAATATGTAGAAGAGTTCTTTGTTTGCAATTTGGCGATTCTTTTGCAATGGCAATACTATGCAATATGCACAAACATTATCTTGAAAACGCTGCTTCAAAGTAACCACAGTAATTGGTTAACCGTTGTGGGTTACCTGCCCAAAATAAATAAAAATAAATCACCTGCTTTCAGTAAACCAACACGTGCTATCAATTCCTCTTTGGTACCAAGTTCTAGAACATTGTGTGACCTAAGTATAGCTCTCAGCTGTGCAACAGATAGTTTCATGAGCACTGTTGTTGAAGTTGTAGACGTGAAACCTTTACAAAGTTCAGCCTCAGTTATGGCTGTGACATCATGTTCCTTACCTTGTTTTTCAAGTATACATTGAATGAGTTCAAATTTCAAATGCAATTCATTGCACTTCTCTATAAGTTCTACCTTGCTTTCTTTGTATAGTGTGTGTGCTTTGCACATTTCTCTTTTCATGTCGCCTTCTTTTTGCTCTCTACGTTGATTGTGGACATTTTCAAAGTACTTTGAAACTTCATCCACTGATACCCAGGCTAGAAATGCTATGCTTTTTATGTTTTCTTGCGATGGGTTGGGAAGTGCTCGAAAGCAAGTATCAAGTATTTTATCAGGAAGGAAAAAACCAGGGCACTCATCCCATGCTCCTCTTGGGAAATCCCGTCTAACCTCATAACACATATAATGTAGTTCACCAGAGTCTTCCCATCGTGCATAATCGGGCAACGGCTGTCGATCAAATCTCTCTAATGGTTCTCCCCCTCTCCACTTCTCGTCAACTCAAAATATTGAAGTACTATATTCATCATTAAAAGTATAATTTGTCAATGTTATGTAATCCTCACGATAGCTCCCGGAAATTTTTTTGGTGATATTCCATACATTTTCAAGGTATTTCAGAGTTCCATTGTTCGAGGGCTCATAAGTTGTATCATCTTGTTCTTTCCTTTTATCAGAGAGCACACAAAATGACTTTAAATAGCTTTCATCTCTAAAAACAAATTTTTCTTCTGAACCAATGCCTCGAAAACACTGAATTGGGTCTTTGTTGTATATTCCCCTGCTAATGCACTGAATCACCTCTTTTGACATTGCTTCCATGTTCTCTTTGTGTTCTTCACTGCCAATTAATGCATTGTGATGCACCAGTTTAGATGAAAATGGTCCATGAGCCGAAAACACTGTTTTCGATAGCGTGTACTCTTTCAACAAAGTTTCTTTTGCTCAGATACTCAGCAAAAGATCTCTGTTACTTTATCTAGGTTCAAAAATTTTAGAAAACGAACGAGCAGCATCTGTACAAGCAGATTTGATGGAGCTTCTGAGGCCCGTTGTCCACAATAAAACCCATAATATGTTTCAGGTTTCCGGTCTCCTTGTTTCTAAAATACTTATCAAGGGAAGAGATTGTAATCAGATAAAAAATTTCGTTAAACACTCGAAAAACAGTTTCTGGTTCATATAAGGAAACGTTGATCAATGTAACTGCTTTACCAGATCTTGTAACGTTTACCAGACTGTCCGTGCCTGGAATCAGCAAACTTTCCTCTTCGCTTTCAATCTTTTGCAAATCCATGAAGAAATGGGTCATAGGCGTAACAGCATTTACTCATGATTGGTCAAAAGTGAAGTGTGGTCAGGGGTTTCGAAGTTTGACCACGTTTTCCCAGGCTTTAATACTGGTGCTATATCACCACACACAATGCATTTTGCATCTTTGGAATCAAGAAAAATGACACCACAGTTTTGAGGTTTGTTACAGTAAAAACCCGCATATAAGAACCAGTGGATTAAGAACCACTAGGCTAAAATTTGCTTTTTAAGCATCTGAAATATGACCTATATATAGGTGAAACACCATCAAAGCAAGAGACATCATCAGAGGGTCTAGCCAGTAAACGTTTATTAGATGAGTTTCTTAAGGAACGTTGTGCATTGCCATTTCCATGTGCCTCAAAGAAGTTTTATGCAAGAGAAAATTTGAAATCTTCAAAAAATACTGCAAGATCAGCTAGGCGTGCTGAAATGCCAATTGCCAGAGATGGCAACAAAGTATTAGGCATGCAGCGAAGTAAGGTTAATGGAACACTTCAAGAAAATATAGACAACATGGCAAAACAGCTGTCAGCCTGCAGTGACAGAACAAAATATGCAGAATTGCTGGGTGCCATTGAAGTTGCAAAAGAGATGCAAAAGAACTTGCTTTTACCGACGGTTGAAGCTGCAGACATTTATAAGAAAGCAAAGGCTGTAGCTCTAGGAAGAGACAAAAGTGATTATTACCGTGCAGTCGACATTTATGAAAAGCTATCAAGACATTTAAATATAGACCAAATATACATTGGCAAAAGATCTTTTCTCATTGAAGCAAAGGGAACTTCAATAGATAAGGTCATAAAACACGTTCATGATGCTCTAGAGAAGCTGAAAACTGAAAGTGTCAAGCACACTGTAAAAATCACTTTAAAGGAAAAATTCAAGGATGTTTTAGATTATCTAGATACAAAAAAAGACAGGGATCTATTTGATCTATTTGCAAATACAGAAAAGAAATTCTTATAAATAACACAAAGTTTTTTTTTGGCAAGAATAAAAAAACATTATTAAGTACAAATAACATATTGTATATACATCACCTAAAACATTTGTAAAGCATTTATCTTGTAAAAATTTGGTCATTCAGCCTGACCTTATATTTTTTTCACCAAAACAAAACAACAACAAAAGAACATAAATCCAAATCAATGTTGAAACATTTTATATAAGAACCAGTCTAATTTCTTAGGCTAAAGTGGTTCTTATTTAATTAATTTTTAATTTATATATTTTTATATATATTTTAGAATTTTTTAATATTTTATCTTGTAGTTTATATTTATTATGTTGCAGGACCCTACTGGAAATCGCTTTGCGAGTAGGTTTCCTGGGTAAATTTATCATTATTATTATTATTATTATTATTATTACTTTTACTTTCATTCTCTTTGCTGTTTTTTTCTTTCAGTGGTGTTTCATGCTTCGGTGGTCTTTCACTTCTACTCTCATTCTCTTTGCTGCCTTTTCCTTTTGATGGTGTCCCTTGCTTCGGTGGTCTTTTACTTCTACTTTCACTGTCTGTCTTGCGAATTTCATTCTTGTCTGCTGTCTCTTTTTTGACGTTTACTTCTCTTTGTACTCTGCTTCTGCATTTGTAGCTCACGTGTGTCCATTGGGTGCTGGAATGCTCGATCTCTTGTGTGCATGCAAGAAGAGATACAAAGTGATTGACAGAAAACTCTTTAGAGCGATTTCTCCAACCACTTGTGTTTGTCCACATTATTCTTACGATTTCTGTCTGGTTGCCAGTACTTTGCCTGGGGACTCTTGGCATAAATTTATTTTGGTAAATCAGAAGAAGTTTGTTCCTAAAATCTGGATACAAAGTTTGTATTGGAACACCAAGTACACTGGCTAGTCCCATGATTTGTAGAGTAAAAGAGTAGTTCTCCGAAGTTTTCATAATTTCATTTGAAAAAGCAGCCTCAAATCCTTCTTTTCCAAATATGTTCGAAGATTCCGAATCAAAGCATGCAACATCAAATAGTGTCTCAAGAGATGTAATTCCAATCTTTTAAAGCTGGAGAAATTCAAGGGGCGATAAATGTTGCTTGGACTCTTGAAAAAAACAAGCAACTCAAGAAAGAAGTCAAAGCAATCAAAGAAGAAATTGGCGATGGCCAGTGTTCACCAGAGAAGGTCAAGAAGGTCCAAATGTCGAATAAGACAATAAAAAAACCCCAATTAATTCATGATAATCTTGGAATTTTAATACTTAAAATTAAAACAATCGGCCCTGACCTGTTAAAAATTCCAGTCGATTGTGGCGTATTCATGACTAGTTCAAAAGTCGATCATGATGTATTCCTGATTAGTTCAATAGTCGATTGTGACCTATTTCTATCATCACATGTGTTCATGACAACTCGCATGACAGCCGCTTGTTGAGTGTTGGGGATCCTGTGTTTTGAATTGATTGGTGCTACTGGAAACAAATTATGGCCGCCATATTGACACTTGGCGGGAAGGAATTCTTTGATATTTCTTCTCCTCGCGAGAGAAAACTTAAAAAAGAATGTAAACTTCTGAAAACTGATTAATCCATTAATCTGATTAATCCATTTGTCTAGAGGAGACACGACTTTGTCCTACTGCCCTTGGTAAGCTCATTTAAATTTCTACATAACCAAAATGAAAACTGAAGTACTATAAAATGTAACAGAACCATTGAGAAATATAAATTATGTTTGCATTTCTAATTACTAAATGCACATTATAAACACAATTGGAAAACAAAATCAAACATCTTTCTAAAACTTGCAACAATCAATAAAGCTCTGCTTTACATCAAGTAAAGAAAAGGAACATAGTCTTTCAACATTACCTTTATGCCTACGATCCAAAGCTAAATCTACATGTACACTAAAATACCGCCCCATGTTTCCGTGCTTAAGTTTCCTATTTCATTCCGAACAGCTTCGTCAATACTACGTTTATCCAAAATTCATCAAACGTTTCCCTTATAGATATATTTATGAACTAAACTGAACAATTTGGTCTGAAGAGATATATTTTTTAACCACAAAGCCCATATTTGATTATTAATTATCGACTGAAATACCCTCGGACGGGCACACGAAGTTAGAATATCTTTTGGCTTGACACTTTGGCTCTACTTCGGGGATTTCCGAATTACGCACGCACACACCCTTGAAGCCCATGACATAGTGTGCATAAAGCCAGTAACCACAAAAAGGGGTGCTCATTTCAATTCAGGGATCCCTTGGCTCCCACATTTATGGGGCTGGTCGTTCAGCACCATGAAAGTACAATATTAGGTACATATTATGACAAGGAGGGCAACTTTCACATTTCAAGTGAAAGTAACCATTACTACAACTGAGAACCAGCATGTATCACGGGACGACACCCCTACTTTCACCCACCTCTCCTCAAGATTGGAACTGAAACCATCCTGGACTCTGCTCAGCAAGCACACATTCTGCATTGTTTTGGACTGAGTGTATGCACAAGAAAACTGCAAGAATGTTGACATTTGACCATACATTCAAGACAGCTAAACACATAGGTGTATCACAAGACAGTGGGAAGTTTGTTTGACAATACGAAAATGTAATTCTAGTGGTTAATGAGGATGGTGAAGTGCTTGCCTGGAGATACACAAAAGGAACATCAGCTGAAGAGATTCTAGACCTCCTAAAAGAATTAAAATCTGAAGTTTGTGTACAAAGCGATTTAAAAGATTGTCACCACCAAGTGAATGCGTATATCAACAATAACATGAATGAACCTTTTCAGTCAGCATATAAAACAAAACACAGCACTGAAACAGCCTTACTAAAAGTACATAATGACATTCTACATGCCTTGGACCAACAGAAATCTGTAATACTTCTCCTATTGGAATGGTCCATGGTCCTGATGACGACAACATCTTGCCGGCTCAACTATGACAGAAATTTGATATAAAAGATAAAGCACACAACTGGTTCTCCTCGCATCTATCTGAGAAGAAGCAATTTGTCAGTGTAAATGGTAGGTTTTCTTCAAACTGTAGCCTGGCTTTTGGTATACCCCAAGGATCCGTCCTGGGCCCCATACTATTCCTTATGTATACTGCTGCTCTTGCAGATAATATATGTCAACACAATATGAGCTTTCATATCTCTGCAGATGACACTCAAATGTACCTGTTTTTTGAATCATCTTCAGCTCTGGTGAAAAAAAATGGAATGGAAGACTGTGTAAATGATATCGATAAATGGATGTCTCATAACTTATTGAAAATGAATATGAGCAAGACTGAGCTTCTGATCCTTAATGCTAAACATCATCCACTACCAACAATTACTGTGTGATGCTATTATCAACCCATCAGAGACTGCCTGAAATATTGGTGTGATGTGACTTATGTCTGACAATGGAAGACCACATTGAATCATCCTGAAAGTCAGCGCTTTTTCATCTGAGAAACATTGCCCATATACAAAATTACCTGTCACTACAATCAGCAGCTACAATAATTCATTCACTTGTGACATCCAGAATAGATTTCTGCAACTCATTACTATTTAGTGCTCCACTTCAATAAATACAGAAACTCCAGAGCATACAAAATTTGGCAGCAAGACTAGTGCATTGCAAAAACATCAACACATAACTCCTGTGTTAAAACAACTACATTGGTTGCCTGTTGAGTTCAGGATACAAGATCATTCTGATGAATTTAAATGTTTAAATCACTCAGCCCCAGATTACCTTCAAGACTTCATTCAACAATATGTGTCATCCCGAGAACTGGCTAAAAGAATTTACTGATAAAGGAACAACACAATCTCAAAAGCTATGGTTTCAAGGCATTTTCATATGCATTATCAACTTTATGGAACGCTTTACCTGCTGAACTTAGAGACCCTATGCTTTCAGAATCATCTTTCAAGAACAAATTGAAAACATCTATTTAAGAAAGCATTTAATCTGTAGCCTTAACTGGAGTTTAGCTGTCATTTAATTATATTATTTAAATATTTTTTAATGAATTGTTAAGTGCCATTGAGCATTTGGAATTGGTGCTATGTAAGTTGTACACATTATTATGATTATGATTTTGATGACTATTATTGTTTTTGTCTTTGCTCCTGGTTTATCGCTTTTTTCTGGCTCAGTTCATCTATAATAGTTTATAATATAGCTCAATTATAACACACGTTCTGATTGGCTGAGAGACCACCAAAATCTATGCTCTATTTCACCGGTAAAGACATGGTTTTCTGACGAATGATTATACCAAAATGTCTATTTACAAATTTCACTTTAATTAGGGGACCAAAACTTAGAAATAAACCAGAAAACACTTTCCATCATTCCAATTATCGTTTAAATTTACAAACTAAGCCTCGTGGTCGGACAACAATAAACGTAAGCTTAAACATTCATAGAAAATGACTTGGTTGAGCATGAACTTGCCAACGACGCCAGAATAAATCAAATTTAAGGAAATAGAATTCACAACATAGGACATTGTTTTTTCTCCCAGATTAGTTTTGATCAATAATAGTTATTTTTCATTGAACAAAGTTTTGTTTCTTACTTACAAAGAGAGACGAAGATTTCCAAAACTGACTGTCGCCACGAGACAACTTGTTCAATCATCCTTCGTATGAACCAACTACGCCAGTGTAGAGATGTTTTGACACAAGCTATCGGTGTCGACCAACAGATAATTCAAATCAACAGCTTCTCATTTACCAGCAAAATCCTTATCCTGTAAGTCTCTTTCAAACTTCAGCTTTTTCCAACCGAAAACACGGCTTTCAATTCACCATAGCGAATGCTGCTTGATTCGTCGAAAGCAAGTATTAAACATTTCCAAATCTTGAAGAACTGTAAGTTATATTTAGCCTTTCCGTCTATTTTTGAGTCATTGTTCCATTATAAAAACAGAAAACTCCCTTTTCAACATATTTTTTGCTGAATTCTTTCAATGAAAGTTGTCAAACTGTTTTGTAAAAAACGCCGCTTTGAGTCACACTGATTAGTCAATAGTACGACAAATGTGATTGGCTTACATTTGCGCAAGTTTTGAGAATTTTAGTTTTGATCAGAAAATAACACAATTTGATCGTTCTTAAAATACCTCTTGCTATATCATAAAGCAATAGAAGATAGTTTTCTATGACTCTACCAGTGAAACAGAGCACTTGGGATTTGGGATTTGGGAGAAACACTCGAAAAAGTTTGATAATCACTCGCCTACGGCTCGTGATTTTCAAACTTTTCTTGTGTTTCTCCCAACATCACGCGTGCTCTATTTCACCGGTAGAGTCATAGAAACTATCTTCTATTGCTTAATTAGTTATTGGTTCACCAAGCAGTGTTGTGGTTCCCAGCACATTGTGTCCATTTTTGCTTTTGAATTCTACTGTGTTGAGAATTTAGAAGCCGAATGCAACAACAAACTCATAACAGCATGGACAGTTTGCTGCCTGTCAAAATTCCAGCAACCTGTTCTTCTATGCCATCTGCAATAATTGTTTCAAACTCATCATCTTCATCAGCTGGTGGATCAAGTACCACCACATCATCACCAGAGTTAGTATCCTGGATTGTTGAGGCAATCAAGGCTCTGTTGGCATCCATGGTCAACTCTGTGTGAATGTCCCAGAGGTAGTTACAAGTGTTCACACGCTGTCGCGTTATTCCTGCACTGATACAATAACATAAGTCGGACGGACGTGGAATGCACATGGAAAAAACAAAAAGTCGACAAAGTCTGTAGAGGAAATATATCCACAAAAGCAGTACAATCCATTAAAACATAAGGCAAACTATGATGATAAAGCCTGGCTGTTTGATCGACTTAAAAGATATGGTGAATTCATTGGCATGACTTGGCTTTTGCTTCCCGAGCCTGATAAAGAAAATAAATTACCTATTCCAACAGTAGAAGAGGTTATTCTTTCTAATGAATTTGTGGAAAGTGGACTTAGCACTGATTTATTACTGGAAAAGCTGAAAGTCACGGAAAGAAATGTTAGACAAGTACTTCAGATCACGGAGAACCAAAGAGACAGTGATGCGTGGCACATGCTTCGTAAGGGTCAACTGACAGCAAGTAATTTTGGCCCTGTTCTTCAAGCAAAATGAGTGACTCCATCTCTTATAACAAGGGTACTTGCAAGTACAATCTGTATGATGGGGAATTGTTATTGAAAAAGAAGGAGTCAAGGCATTCAATGAATACAGCAAACTTCAGGCACGCCAGACTGGTCTGTGGCTCCATCCATCAGGTGTACTAGGTGCATCACCTGATGGTCTCGTAGGACAGAATGCAGTACTGGAGGTGAAATGCCCATTTACACAGAGAAATTGTACAATTACAGAAGCTGCTGGTTGCTCAAATTTTTGCATGGAAAAGAAAGACCAGGGGTATGCTCTAAAGAAGACCCACCACTACTGGCACCAGGTACAAGGTCAGATGTACATCACAGGCAGGGACTTGTGCTACTTTGTAGTCTGGACAACCAAGGAAACTGTCATATTACCCATAATGAAAGATAGCACTATCCTAGTGCTATTGTTTGGGACACGTCGACAGTGGTCACGAAATCCTTCTAAAATGCCTACCTAATTGCTACTATCCATCTTTTTCTTTTAATAGGATCTTTAGGAAAGCGATAGAATCTACATAGGTGGCTTTCAGATTGATGATTACACTCAGGAACATAACACTGGCCCATTTTAAAACAAAGAAGGAGAGGTACTCTACATGATCACCGCCATCTTGAATGAATGTTTAGATCCAACGAAATTGCAACCATGGAAACGTTATGTCACACTCCGCTACTCTATATGGAAAATATACCACTACAGCTCAAAAAGCTCATGTGAGCTTGAAAGTATCAGAAGAGAACTTGGCATCAACGTGTGAAAGCCTACTAAACCTAGTGGCACCAGGTGGATACCTCACATCAGCCATGCTTTAGATGTGCTTGTTAGAATCAAGGAAAAGTGATTCTGGTCAGCATGCTGCAGTCCTCTGCCACATGGACCACCTTAGTAAAACATTAACAAACCTTTCTCTCAGTCCATCAAATTGTAAATCAATAGCTGTAAATCTTTTGCTGATTGAAAGGTCTTGCTTTTTGATTTTCCTCACTTAGGCTTGCTGTCAAGAGACCCTCACAAATTTACCTCATCTTCAACATCTGATTTATCCAGCATGTTCATAAATGTCTGCAAATTTCCATTTGAGATAGAACCAGTCTTCATTAATTCTATGCTGGTCATGGCTTCATGAATACTGGAGACTGCAACAGGAATGATAAAATCACTTCTTTGCCTCTTCATCTTTTCAGCAATCTCCTTGAAAACAAAACCAGCCAACTTTCTAGTTCCATTACCGCGGATCAATCCATATACATATACATTTACATTCCTATGTGGTATTACTATGAACCCAACAAAATGGCCTGCTCCCAACATATGTGGCTTCATAGCTCAGTTGGCAGAGCATTGCACCGGTATCGCAAAGGTCATGGGTTCGAATCCCGTTGAAGCCCCGAATTTTTTTTTTTTCGGGCTTTTCTAAAGCAATTGCCTAAATTGCTTACATATCCGTGATGATCTCTCAATATTTCTAGTTCCATTACCGCGGATCAATCCATATACATATACATTTACATTCCTATGTGGTATTACTATGAACCCAACAAAATGGCCTGCTCCCAACATATGTGGCTTCATAGCTCAGTTGGCAGAGCATTGCACCGGTATCGCAAAGGTCATGGGTTCGAATCCCGTTGAAGCCCCGAATTTTTTTTCGGGCTTTTCTAAAGCAATTGCCTAAATTGCTTACATATCCGTGATGATCTCTCAATATTTCTAGTTCCATTACCGCGGATCAATCCATATACATATACATTTACATTCCTATGTGGTATTACTATGAACCCAACAAAATGGCCTGCTCCCAACATATGTGGCTTCATAGCTCAGTTGGCAGAGCATTGCACCGGTATCGCAAAGGTCATGGGTTCGAATCCCGTTGAAGCCCCGAATTTTTTTTTCGGGCTTTTCTAAAGCAATTGCCTAAATTGCTTACATATCCGTGATGATCTCTCAATATTTCTAGTTCCATTACCGCGGATCAATCCATATACATATACATTTACATTCCTATGTGGTATTACTATGAACCCAACAAAATGGCCTGCTCCCAACATATGTGGCTTCATAGCTCAGTTGGCAGAGCATTGCACCGGTATCGCAAAGGTCATGGGTTCGAATCCCGTTGAAGCCCCGAATTTTTTTTTTTTTTTTTTTTTTTTTTTTCGGGCTTTTCTAAAGCAATTGCCTAAATTGCTTACATATCCGTGATGATCTCTCAATATTTCTAGTTCCATTACCGCGGATCAATCCATATACATATACATTTACATTCCTATGTGGTATTACTATGAACCCAACAAAATGGCCTGCTCCCAACATATGTGGCTTCATAGCTCAGTTGGCAGAGCATTGCACCGGTATCGCAAAGGTCATGGGTTCGAATCCCGTTGAAGCCCCGAATTTTTTTTTTTCGGGCTTTTCTAAAGCAATTGCCTAAATTGCTTACATATCCGTGATGATCTCTCAATATTTCTAGTTCCATTACCGCGGATCAATCCATATACATATACATTTACATTCCTATGTGGTATTACTATGAACCCAACAAAATGGCCTGCTCCCAACATATGTGGCTTCATAGCTCAGTTGGCAGAGCATTGCACTGGTATCGCAAAGGTCATGGGTTCGAATCCCGTTGAAGCCCTGAATTTTTTTTTTTTCGGGCTTTTCTAAAGCAATTGCCTAAATTGCTTACATATCCGTGATGATCTCTCAATATTTCTAGTTCCATTACCGCGGATCAATCCATATACATATACACCAGCCAACCTTCCTGTTCTACTAGCTATGGAGCTGCAGAAGAACTATTTTCTTGTCTTCAGTGTTGGTGCTTGGTTGAACAGCATGCCTGCCTTTGGCAATAAAGCATATACTACGTCTGGCCAAATGGTTTAATCCAGAGAAAGCTTGTTGTAAAGTGAATCCAACTGAGGAAGTATGGCTCTCCATGAAAGTTCAGATCAACAGCAGTTTTAAAGACAAGGACTATGCAAGTCTGTGGCAAACCATGCTAACAAAGATACCATACAAATATTATTTGTGAATATGCTGTTGAATTCAGCACAATGATCAAAACACTCAGTTTTTACTGTGAGATCTTATTTAAATCAACTTACAGTCGTATATAAAATTATAAAGTGTTTTGCTTGCATAACTGTCAAAGCATGAAGAAGCCAATGAAATTAGGCACCCATTTATTTGGACTACCAGTGTAATATACTGAAATACCATAAACAGCTGTGCAGCAAAATGGAGTGGTATTTGATATTAAACTTACTAATTCCTGTTCGCCTGGCTTATATTGAATGCCCTGTTTTACATTATTTCCATGCAAAATTATGAGATGAATTAATAAAATATTGAGTAGAACAAATGTTTGATTTGAAAATCTCTGGAGTATCTTTACAGCTTGAATCGTTTTCAGGTACTGACTCCACTGCCTTCCCTATCTTGCGTTTCTGTTCTTGGATAATCCAAAATCATTATACATGTAACATCTGGTAAAACGTCACCACTAAATTTGAGGAATCCATATTAATGATCAAAAGAAATCTTGAGATGCCAGTAGTCCAAAAAAGTCCCTGTGACGGATAATTTTTTATTTTCAAACTCAGTAGTTCTTGATATCAAGCATAGTAAAGATCTTTTAATCTTGTTTTTCCTCACTCCATATTTTCTGAGATATAAAGGTTTCAAATTTCAAAATGCAAATGTGATGACATAAGAGGAGTAATCATTTATTATACAAAAACAAGAGAATTTAAATTACTCGTATTTTTCCATTTGTAACTCATTTCCATTGGCAATTGATCTTCACTATGCTCTCTAAAAAGAACTAAGTTTGAAAATAAAAAAATATGCGTCATAGGGACTTTAAACAAAATGCATTTTTTGCCGGCCATATTGATCACTCTCAATCTCTTGTGACAGTTCGCGACCACAGGAAGCCTGTTGGTCAACCTCTTTTTTCAGATCTAAAGGCTTCTGGGTGATCTCTTGTGATCTCTCAGGGATCTGCCTCAATTTCATGGCACATATCTGACATTGATAGGATCTCAGGATCAAAATGTAAACCTAAAGTCGCTCTACCACAGGTTTCCCGACTAATAAAACGAAAATAAAATTGAGTCACATTCTTACTACTTTGTAGTAAATCTTGAAGATAACATGCCATCAACAGTTACCATCAAAAATTCAGCAAGCTTCTGAAAAAACCTTTTTCATTTTGTATTAACATACATGTATTCTAAATCGGTTTCAAGGATAAAAACCAGGGGAAAAAAGACATTTCATAAAAAATGCCAAAAAAGAAAGATGACAGTATTGAAAAAGGGATAAACTCAAAAGAAAGAAGTTAGAACTTGTAAGAAAATGTTCACAAATGGGAGCGGGTAACTACAAAAGCTGGGCTAGGGCCATGGCCTACCTATGGCCTACCCTATGGCCCACCCCATGGCCTACCTTTATTTTTCCATTTTAAAGGCTTTTATCATAAAAGTCTTGTGTTATCACCTCTGGCCTTGCATTCTAATAGCTTGGAACACAGAAAACTCCGTTCCAGGCAGCCATGTTTGATTGAATTTAAATCAACTCTTCGATTGGGCTTCCTGTGTTTTTCACATGCCTGTTCTCACATGCCTGTACATGCCTTCCTTTCCCATGCTTTCAAAATGGCTGAGCCGGTTGGTAGTGAAGATGGTAAGTTCTCAATCCACATTAATCTCATTTAATTTTTGCCTTTTCAAACCAAATTCAATCTTAATATGTTCTGGTGACATTTTCTTTTGTTTGATGTATCTATTTTAAAAACTGCTTGTTTTATTTTGCAGATTTTTATAGTGATACTGAAGTCAAGATTACAGGGTAAAGTTTTTCGCTTAAATCTAATATCTTTACAAAATATAAATAAACATTTTCTTTTTAAGCTTCATGTTAATTGCTTTTATCTGAAATAAACAAGTGATTCAAATAGAAAGCGATTCAGATATTGTACATTACTTATTCCACATTTAGTGTTTCCATTCTAGATCTTATGACTTGAAAATTAGTTAAGAAGTTAAAGTTATGGCAGGCCTTCTGGGCCGGGAGGAGGCAAGGGGACTTGGGAAGAGGAGAAGGGGAAAAGATGTGATGTATTTCCTTCCTCTCCTCTTCAGTCCCTTCACTTTCCTGCCCCTCACCCTCCCTAGAGAGCATGATACTCAGATTAGTTGAAATTAGTCAAAATACACGGCTCTCATAATGGCCGACAACCGATTTGGCCTGGGAACTAGAGCATGAAATCGAGGCCACCCAGTCGTCAGCAAAAGCAAAATGGCGTCTAGTAGTAGTGGTTTGGTTTCTGTTGTTCTTTGCGAAGATGATATTCAAGGTGCTTCTCTCTTGGGACGGAAGCCAGAGGAATTGAAAAATGACGAATTGTTGTTCTGGCTTAAATGTCGTGGAGACAAAGCAAAAGGTCTCAAAACCAAAGCCCAGTTGGTGAAAAGGTAAAGTACGCTTCGACGTAAATGTGTGAATCTTTGTGATTCTTGTTGAAATAACATGCATTTGTTTTGCTTTTATAGAGTGAACGACTACATCAGAACTGGTCGAGACCAAGACATCGTTGACCCCGATCCGCACAAATTATATACTCGACGAAAAGAAAGGGATTTCCAGCTAACTACCACGAATAAAATCCCGAAAGAACGTGTCAAGTTTCCTGGCGTAGACGAAGCGTGGACAAAGTCACTCGAAAAGATGCCAATGTTTTCAAGAGCCAACATGGACAGCCACATAAAAAATACTGGAAAAAAGATTGCTAAGAAAGATCATAACTCAATACCGACTGGTCTAAGGAAGGCCAAAACATTTTTAGAAGACGAATATTTGGAAGAAATCCGTTGTTTACACGACCAACGTTACTTCTATATAAAAGCAAAATGTTGCCACAGCTTTAGAAAGAATGACCCTCCGCATGAACTGAAGCTAGCTTTGTGTGTGATATCGGGAGAAGTTGAAAGTGGGAACTGTTCGTGTGTAGCCGGGAACGTCGGATATTGTAACCACATTCTAGCTTTGATGTTCAAGCTTTGTAAATTTACACTGTTTACTTGTAAGTCGACAGATGATCTTACTCATGAGGCAGATCAACAAGCAGCGTTGGCTTGTACATCGCAATTACAGCAGTGGCATAGGAAAGGAGGTGGCTCAAGTATTGCACCAGAACCAGTTACTGAGATTGTTGTTAATAAAACCAAACTAGATGAACAAAGAGTGAGACCTGGTGTAAAGTCCCTTTTGTATGAAGCCAGAATGAAGACAGCTCACAACAACACTGCAGAAAATAACCTTAAAAAAGAACTTGCAAAAATTGACCCAAATGTGGGCTTTGCTCAAATGATTCAAGAAGATGATGTGCAACAAATTTCCACAGTAGATACAAAATTTGGCAAATGCAAAGTTGGGTCTTACCTTTCCTACCAGGCCACATTTACTGAGTCAAATTTTCAAGCTACAGCTGACATTGATACTGTTCCAAGACTGTTAATTGTAAACGAGGTAGAAGAACTTACCTACCCTAGATTTCCGTTGAGAAAAACAAGTGACAATGAGATGGATGTTCCACCTAACCTGAATGACGATGAAGGAACTCTCATCAGTAAACTAAAGTTAAGCGAGGACAATATCAACAAAATTGAAAAGGAAACGAGGAAGCAGTCAGAATGTGATATGTGGAAAAGCGAACGAAAATTCAGGTTTACTGCCTCGCAGTTCCATCGAATTTCAAGGAGGCAGAGGAACCATGACAAATTTGCCAATGAGCTAATAAATCCAAAGCCATTGTCATTAAGAGCACTAGACCACGGAAAGAAATTTGAATCGACTGCATTGGTTCAGTACCATAAATTTATGTTCAACAGGAAAACACCTGTTCAAGTTTTGCCATCTGGGTTTGTTGTTATGAACGATTGTCCAATTCTTGGAGCTACACCTGATGCTAGAGTGATTGACCCTGGATGTACTGACCACTATGGAATTGCAGAGGTAAAATGTCCACACTCTAAATTTCAAGTCACTCCATTGGAGGCTAGCTCTGATGCAACCTTTTTTATGGAAAAAACAAGCGATACAACTTGCTCGTTAAAAAAAAACAACCGATACTTTGCTCAAGTGCAAGGACAAATGGGGGTAACGGGGGCAAAATGGTGTGATTTCATTGTTTACACTAATGTAGGTATTTATATTCAAAGGATTCCTTTTGACTTTCAATTTTGGAATGAATTAAAAGAAAAACTTAGTTCTTATTACTTTAGACACTTTATAAAATTTGCTGCTGTAGAATTTTGTAAATTAACTAACCAAACCTCAGGTTCTGACTGAAAATCCTCAAGTACTACAAATACAGATATACACCAGCATGTACATTAATTATAGAGTGATTACAGAAAACCACTGAAATAGATAGTAGACCAATAGACACTGGTAGACCTTATTTCCTTTATTTTCTTTTGTGTCTATTAAACTATCACACACTAGCTATCAGTTTTTGTTTCACAGCAGTTTTTTGCAATCACTCTATAGATACAGAAATCATTATTCAAAATGTAAAACTGAGCATCATATCTAATTTATTGCCATTTATTTAATTTTTGCTTTGCTCCATTGTAGCTATATAAAATACTTGTGTAAAAATTGTATATATATATTATTGATAAAAGTAAACATTTTTTGATAATTTTAAATAATGTACAATACATGTATTGGCTGCTGTTTTATTGATTATTTGGTTAGTTGTCAATATTATTACTAGAGAAAAACTTCAAAGGACTCAAAAATTCAACATTTGTAATTATATTCAATGTTTATTGACTCTGACTCAAGCTTTTTTTAAACTAGAGACATTGCAAAAGGCAAAACAATCACAATTGATGACTGTTGTACAAAATATATCAAGTTAAAAGCTTAAGTGAGAGGCAAATAGACATCATTTGGATGTAATTGACTGAAATTCAATAGCTCAGTTCAATCATTTTCCTACCAAATGACTACTGAATGTTTCAATGGGCCTGGTAAATATGGCAAACAATTCATTAAACCCTCAAGATCCACTTTCCTTGAAGTTTAAATTCATTCTATTAGCTTAAAACCATTAATTGGACTGTGGTATGGAGTGGTTTTTATTTAACCATGAAACACACTAGAGTAGTTTTCATTATCCTGTGAAATACACTTGTGAATTACACCCCAATTATTATTGTCATTTGACTATTACACTTCGAATAAAGTACACTTTGTTTTGAGGGGTAATGAAAACCTCTAATTCAAACAAAAGCATGAAACAGTAGTAATACTAAAAAGCTAGTACAACTACTCGGTCTAGTAAAATGATTCATATTGATATTATGTTTGGCTGTGCATTGCACAAAATTGCACATACTGACCACATCTGATTTATTATTCCAAATTGGTGGAGTGGGATAACTCTGTCCCAAATATGAAAGTTTTTGATCTTGTTAATTGCGCGTTCAATGTGTATTCGAAGACTTGCAATTTCTTGAGTTCTCACAACATCCTCTGGTGACATTTGGTTTGAACCACCCAGGAAAGGTGGAAGGTTTAACCCAACCCCTAGTGGCAGTAAATCATCAATGGTAAAGCCTTTATCAGCCATGATAGAGTCTTTGTCCTTAAAAGGTAGATCCAACAGTCCACTTCTCATTACAATTTCTCTATCAGATATACTACCTGTGTACAGTTGACTGATAAATGTCACAGCTCCTCCAGGAGAAATACCCACCAACCCCTTTAAAGTAGTGTGGTGTTTATAGCTGCTGAAAAGTTCCCCATTCAGTTGTAGACTGCTCGGCATTTGACATTTCACCTCAGTGCAGTCTATTATCACTCTTGTAGATTTGTACTTTTGCTTAAAAGCTTCTGGCATTGTCAGATCAACAGCATTTCTTGATGGCCATATGTTTACTGTTCCCAATTTGAGATACATAAAATTGACCCATGTTATGAATATCCTGCTTACTGTAGACAATGAGATATGAAACAAGTTAGCCAAGTGCTCTTCATGGAAACCCTGCCTTAATCTACACATGACTAAGAAATACTCCTCAACAGGCTTCAAGGCTCTAGCTCTACCCTTCTTGCATATAATCACTTCAGAGTCATCATCATCATCATATGAAGCAGAAGTTTCAGTGTTCCCTGACAGCCAGTAATTAATATTTTCCCCCTGCTCTCCTGGATCAAGATAATTATATATAACCATGAAGGCATCCCAACTTTGAAAACCAGTATAAAAAGCAGCAGTGTCAGAGTTCTTAGTCATCATTACATCCAGTGTGAATAGTCTGCTCTGAAGAGACTCGCATCGGCGTTCAGCAGCTTGACACTCTACCTTTAATTCTTTGATTTTTAACTCTAATATTTTAGTCTGTTTGGTGTATTCAGCGACCATTTCGGAGAGACGAACCTCGTATGTGGTAAAATCTGTCTGCGTTCCGACATCCACAGTTTGCGATGGTACCACTTCAAAGATATCTTGTGTCTCTTCTTGCTCTTCCACCAGACTAAAACTAGCATCTAAATTACTATTTGCGGGAGGATCATTGATAAAAAGTCTTTCTTTTGGCGGTTTCCTCTTCCTTGGCGACGTACGGACCCACGAAAACACTGATGGAACGACTCCCGGTTTCAAAATGTTTTTCCCAGCGAGTGTTCGTTTGATGTCATTCTCGCGAAAATGCATGCAGCATACCACTGTAGATTTGGTAATTCTGAAGTCAGGTCCTTCGTCTCTTCTTATGGCATGTATCCACTTCTTTTCTAGCAGTGCCTCTGAGGGAAATGTATAGAAGGAGATTTTTTCGCCAGTGTCTTCGCGACGATAACCTCTAGTCGTACACTGAGGCACGCAACAATGACTTGGCATGGCTTTGTTCCATTAAAAACTACTTTATCCAGAACAAAAAGGAAACATAAAGCTTTTAGAAGTCTTGAAAAACATTATCTCGATAAAAAGAAAAGAAAGCATTTAAAATCCTTTTGTTTCGTGTTACAGCTGATCGAACTCAGTAATAGATCTGTAGTGCTGAAGCACGGATGACTGGATGGCCTCGTTTTCGTGCATAATCGCTACCAGTCCCCACTCGAGTTCGGCCATTATGAGAGCCGTGTATTACCCACCTAATAATTACCCTTACAGTGCGACTGCCCCAACCAAGGCCAGCCAAACCAATTTTCAGACAAATATTTTTCAATGCACATAAATAATATTTTCATCAGTCAACAACAAATTCATGGCGAGTTTCTTCAATCTCAATAATGTAGTTTGTAAACATTCAAAGCAAATTTTATATTCATTTTAAGCAAATATTTAAAAACATTTGTAGAGATTCTATAGCTCATATACTCGATCATGATTCGATAATTTGTATGAAAATTACTTTGGGCGGCCTTAGTTGGTGTTAATAGTCACTGTAAAAAATATATAAACAAAGAGCTATTTCTTCCAAGAGAAAGGGGTGGCAATTGTGTTGCTACAAAAGAAAATGAACATCTTACCTGATAAGATTATTTTTAATCAAAGTTTGTAAGTGAATTGGAAAATAAAGTTGAGTTTTTGAGCTTGATATTCAGTCATTAAGCTCAGGTCTTATTAACTTTGATGATCCAGCCATCTACTTGTTCAAAGCATACAGTAGGTATTGAAAGACAGGCAAGGGCAAAAGACATCTTCAATCAAATGTAGAGGAAAAGGTACACATTTTTGTGAATAGACAATTGGTCACATGAAATAAAAGTGTAGATTGGCTTGTTTCAAAGTTTTATACCAAGATGGAGTATTCTTGCTCACAGCCTCTATATGGTGTGCAAAAAAATGTGTTGGGATCCCTTTGTGATCATTAAAAAATGCGCTGGGATCCCTGTGTGATCATTAAACAATATGGCTGCCTCGAAGAGAGTTTTTTGTGTTCCAAGCTATTAGAATGCAAGTCTTTTATGATAAAAGCCTTTAAAATGGAAAAATAAAGGTAGGCCATGGGGTGGGCCATAGGTAGGCCATGGCCTAGGCCATGGCCCTAGCCCAGCTTTTGTAGTTACCCAATGGGAGCTCTAAACTCCAGGTCCAACTAAACAAAGTCCAAGCACTTATGGCAGTCTCACATTTCCCCCCATCAGATTTGGATGATTTTTTCAATATATATATGGGTTTTTTTTAATGATTCCGGATAAAGTACAAATTCAATTGATAAATAATAATTTAAAATAATTCAAGGATTCAAGGTTTATCGTCATTTATGACATGGATATTTCTTATGGCTAATTTGCAACTAATTTGGTTGAGAAACCATTCATAACTCGACGTTTCTGTTTTTCGTGTGATGTGCACATTCATTTGAAGCTGTCTAACGTATATATTTAGCTTAAGATTTTTCAAAAATGTAAACAGTTATGACTACAAGTGGTCAACATGATAAAAAATGTTGAGCTTTCCAAACATCCTCTTTCCCTATAAATGTCTTTTTTTTTATTTGAAGTCAAATTATTGATGCTTTAAAAGATTTCAAGGCTGCTCCAAGTACTGCAGATTATCTTGGATTGAAAGAAATTCAGTGTCCTTTGCTGAGGAAACTGCTGGATAGAGTACAAATTCAACTGATAAATCATTTAAAATTCAAGGATTAACGTACAAAGAAGAAGCTTTATCGTCATTTACAACTTGGATATTTCTATTGGCTAATTTGCAACTAATTTGGTGGAGAAACCATTCATAACTTGACGTTCCTATTTTTTGTGCTATGTGCACATTCATTTGAAGCTGTCTACTGAAAATAATACTGTATGTGACCTTTGTTGGACATACTCTTGATGAATGATAAGTGAAAATGTTGAAATTGTAATGGGCTATAATCTAAATACTAACTTATATATTTAGCTTAAGATTTTTTTCAAAAATGTAGATGGTAATGGGTCCATGTAGCACTTGCTAATTGAATTTTCAATTTTAATATCTAAAAACAAAATTCAAAATTTATCATGATTTATGAATTTTGATTATTTGAAACTCAATTAAAAATTAAAAATTACTTCTTCACTGATTACATGACAACATTGTTTACATCGATTTCGTTGTCCTCGTCGTCCAGTTTAGGACAAAAATTTTGCAAAACTTTGTCGTCTTGAAAACGAAGTATCTTTAAGGAAGGTAAGTTTGTTTACTGACTAAAATCTTTTAATTTTCAAATTCAAATACTTGCTAGGAATGTTGTTTTCTTCATTTACAGAATATAAGGAGTTACTTCTTCTGTAATTTTTGTAGTTTTAGCGGCTACGAAATGTCCATGTCGGCTGGCTCCAAGATGCTCGGGAATAGAGGAGTTTTCACTTTCAAAAGGTGCCACGATGAAATTTTACTTGCAGAAATATCAACAGTTGAACCATATAAATTCAGACTAGGAACTAAGGAGCGTGGAAATGCGTGGAGAGAGGTGTCCGAGAACGAAAACAACATAAAAGAGTTGGGTTGTACACTGACATCAACAAGGCTTTGCAGGATATCAAGGAGAGGATTGCCAAAGTACAAGAGGAACAGGTACATTTTCTTGTATTACTTGTATTTATTAAAAACACAGCCCGCTTAGATTAGTTACGCTTACCTGCGGACTGTGTATATTTTTTTAAATATTATTAAATAAAGTGTTGTTGTTGAATAATGTTTTGATTCGGAAAAAAGTTGTAGTTACATTTTCTATGAATGAGGGCGAGAGAAAGGGGAGGGAGAGCAAAGGAAAAGAGGGCCTGACACAATCGTATATTGTGAGCCGTTCCGCCCCCTTGGAAGTCGTGACGAGTGACAATAAATATCAGCCAATTAAAATCGTTTCCGGTTCGCGTTGTTTTGACATTGAACGATGGCGTGAAATCATACTAATAGCATGTAGCCGCGTAGTCTCAGGCGTCTTTTTGATTTGCCATTTTGGCAAAGTAAACATAAAAGTAAAATATGGAGTAAAAGCATCCACTGTACCTCTGTTTTCTGCCTCAACAAACAAAGAATTTTGCTCTTCATTTGGTGAACATATAATATTATCAGATGTATTGCTCGCCGTCAGAATAAGTGTGATCAAAACACAAGACCAAACTGGTAAACTATAAAGAAATAAAAGATGCCCTCAACTCGAGATCCACAGCAAAGACTCCTGAGAGAAAAACGAAGAGAGTTACTTCTGTTAGGACACCAACCGGAAATACTCCGACAGCAAAACGATTGAAGCCTGCGAAAGATAGCACCGTCCTGTCCGCAAAGATCAGTTCAAGCGGGTTGACCACAATAACTTTGAACACTTTATCTTCATTGTGCTTCGCTTTCCACAAGTTAGAATAAATCTTGGGCACAATTTGATAGATGAAGCTTTTCCCGTAGCCAGTCGGGAGGACACCAAGTATGTCTTGTCGGTCAACGAACAAACTTTTGACACATTCTATCTGTTCTTTCTTGGGATTTATACCCGGAATTTAGTCTAGGGCTGTTCGAAAAGCTAAATCGAACTCTTCTTCTTTTACAGAAATACTCATTGATGATTACAGCTAAAATCTTAAAGTCAAATCATGAGAGAAAGACTTCCAGATGGCGGATTGATCTTACAGAACAAGTCTGTTAACATCCGGTTTGCGACCTATTGTTCTCTTGACCAATCAGGATTTCGGCCAAAATATGGCTGATGAACACAGCTCCTGATATGTGTTTGTGTCAGGCCCTCCTTTTCCCTTTCCCCTCTCCCCAGTCCCCCCCTTTCCCCTCCCCCTCCCCTCCCCCTCCCCTCCCTCTCCGCACCCCAGAGGGCCTGATACTCAGGCTATCTTTTTTGCTGTGTATTGACTGGTGATCTACAGGATGTCAACTTGTGACTCGATGTATAAGTCGAGGTTGATTTTTGAAGGTAACTTTTAGGTGTTAAAAGGTCGATTTATACAGCGGCAAATACGGTACTGATGCCGCTCGTAATGATGACACGATTTCACTCCTGTGAAGATCTGTAACGTGCAACATGTGTGAAAGAAGGAGTTGATATATTCTTCATGTTGTTATCAGTTTGTAGGGTGTGGGGACTGCACTCAAAGGTGGCTACAAGAACACAGCACTTGCCAACTTTGTAGGAGGGAATGTGTTGACAAAGTAGTGACCTTTCATGGACTTGATAATGTTTTGGCAAAACTAGAGTAGCAATAAACTAAGCAATTAGCTTTTAGTTGAGTTTTGGACACAAGTAGCAATCATATGGAAACCACTCTCCAGCGATCGCAGCGATCCTGGCGATTTATCATAGTGATCGTAGCAATCATATGGAAACCAGGCTTAAGAAACATTGGTTTGGTATTCCTTTTCCTTCAAAAAAAAAAGGCGGGAAACTACTTAACTCCTGAAAGTTCACGTAATAGGTAATCGTGCCATTTCTCATCAGTAGTTAAACTTTTAATGAAAAAATGATTTTCAGAATTTCAAATTAGGAGTTGACCTGAACTGACAGTCTTTTCTTTTTTAACAAAGGTGCCAAATTCTGGAAGTGCCCAAGCCGAAGGATCTATGCCATTCCTAATCCTGACCCAAAGAAAGGGAGAAAATATTCAGTTTCTGAATCATCAGACTCACAGCTGGAATTTTCTTCTCTTCTGCACGTAAAAAGAGAAAAAGCGTCTCAAGTGAGCTGCAAGGCATTAAGGGGGAGCTCCACAGCATTCACCAGGAAATAACACAAATGAGCAACACCTTGGATGATGTCAACAAAGCTGTGAAAGACATCACTGATGTCAGTAAACCTATGGCCATCCCACTAAGTGTTGTTAAATTGGTTGGTTTTTCCTTCAGATGCATGATCTGTTAAAAGCAGCCAATGGCACCGCCGATAGTAGCAGCAAAATGCTGCAACATTCTCCTTGGGTATGCATCATGTGTAAATCAATGGTATAGTGGGGCAGATGGACTGGATAAATGTTGTCCGCACTGCCGAGCGCCAAGAGGATATGCCCCCACAAGCCAGTTTAGGGGACTTGATGTGTTCTTGGTTGGAATGAGGTCAACTTTCAGTCTATCTCCTGCCGTGGATTCTGATGCTGAAAGTCAGGAATAGCCTGTGTGGGGGACAACGTTTAAGAGACTTTGAAGTATTATTGTGTATCAGGTTCCAGAATTGAAAAGTTGAGTTTTGAATACATATCAAACCGTATACTGATTTGAACCAACATCCTGCTTTAGGTGTGATTTATAACTCAGTTGTTGTTCCTAAACCAATAGTACAGTGGGGAAGATGGAATGAATAAATGTTGTTAATGTCAAAAGCAAAGGGGGTTATGTATCAACCAGCCAGTTCAAGAGACTTGATGATATTAAGTCTTGTTTGAATGAGGTTATCTTTCAATCCATCTTCTGCCTCTAATTCAGAGTGAGAAATAAACAATATTATTTAGCTTTTAGATAATGGACCTTGAAAATAATCTTGTGTATTGAGTTCCAGTATTCATAGATGTTGAGTTTTACATATAAAACACCAACACATCTTATTCCATCTACCGTGCAAGTTGCTCAACAATATGAAAACAGAGGTGGATCTCTAAATTACTGGCCAGTATTTGGTAAGGACCCTATACAGGGACATCCACTGCTGACATCTTTACAGCTCAAGCACTTCCATGATAGCTTTCCATGCTTTCATAATATCTTTCATGAAGTGGTCAACAACAATATAAGTGTTTTCAGAAATGCAGTTGTACAGTTCCATGACATTTCCTATTACTATTCACCATGATAAAAGAGTTCATATTTTTCTGGCAGTGTAGTTAAAAGTATAAAGCATAAAGAGCAGTGTATAATCCTTGTGGTGTAGCCATGAGTCTCAATGTAAAGTTTATAACTCTAGTAATTTAGTTATTCAGCACTATTCATTCTGTAGTTTATAGTGCTAAACAATTGAACCAATAAAGTACATTGTAGTTTTGTCTGGTATCTGTCGGGTGATAATATTTTTAATTGAGAAGGGTTGATTATTCCATAAGAGCACATCACCCAAATCTCCAAGACAATCGAAAAGTTATAATTCAAGAAATGTACATTCCCTGGGTTATTTGGTTTAACCCTTCAATTGCCAATCGTACAAATTTGTACGATTTTGTGTACGTCATTTAGTTTGAATATTTATGACCTAACTGTTAGGCCTGGACTCTAAACAAGATGCCTGGGAGATTCTTTACAACTTGTCGGCCATTTTGATTTGATTTTGCCTCTCTCATCGATAAATCTTGAACTTCAAATCGCAGCAAAACCAATTTTTTTTTAAATTGGGATTTAAAAATGGCGGCAAGAAGAAACCTTCCTTTGGATGAAGTACTCAGAAGAGTTTTAAATGACGATTCGGACGAAGGGATGTCAGAGGGAAGCGAGGATGATATTTCGGATGTTTCAGACTCAAGTGAAAATGACTTGGAACCAGAATCTAATCAAGAGGAAGAAATAATCGACTCTGATGAAAATAATTTGAATGAATTTGAAGGTAAGCAATGAAAGCATCGCAGTAACATGATTATTCTTTCCTTTCAGGAGATCATTTAGATTTATTTTTCTTGTGAACTTGTACATCACGTTTTTATTAAATTGTCATAAAAATATTAAGACAGAATAATATTTCTTTGTAGATGACAATCGCTCCTCTGAACGTGATAGAAGTCCAACAAGACCTCAACAAAATTTAGGAAGAGGACAAGGATGCCGTAGACGTGCACGTGGAAGAAGAGCAAATGTCCTACAGCGATCAGTGAACCCGCTTCCTTTTGCTTGGACCGCTACCTATTTGTCTCAGCCACCTCCGGATTTTACTGAACAGCATCCTGGACCGACATACAGGTTTCCTGATGATATTGATGAAATATTTTACTTTCAGAGATTCTTCAATGAGGCTCTATGGGATGTGCTAGTTCTTGAGACTAACCGATATTATGAACAACAAAACACAGTAAATCCAAATAAACACAAAACTAAATGGAGCCCAGTAACCAAAGAAGAAATGAAAGCCTTTGTAGGAATATTTATTCTGATGGGTATGGTTCGACTTCCACGTTTCTCGATGTATGTACTGGAGCTCAGATGACTATACCTACATCAGCAAGGGATTGTGGCAATTATGCCAAGGACTCCCTTCTTTCAGATATGGAGATATTTCCACCTTGTAGACAACTCTACAGTACCAAGGGGACAGCAGGGTTATGGCAAGATATACAGAATAAGAATTTCCCTTACAATGTTGCGTGAGAATATCGGCTGTCACGTGAAATTTCAATTAATGAGACAATGATACCTCACAAGGGGCGGCTTAGCTATAAGCAATATAAAAAAAAAAATAAACCAACGAGATGGGGGATTAAATTGTGGGTTCTTTTAGACAAGAGCATATTTTGCTGTGGTACAGTAAAATTCAATCGTAAAGGTTTTCCACAAGAGGTTGTTAACACTAAAGAAAGACAAAAACAAATGAGGCGGGGTGATTACTGGTGGAGATGTGATGGTCAACTTCTTACAACGGGATGGCATAAGCGTCTAGTTTATCATTTGTCAACCATTCATCCTCCAAAAACAAATGAGCCAACAACTGTTGCTAGACGAGAAGGCAGAGGAGAAAGACAACCACTTCAATGCCCTCCAGCCTTAATGGATTATCAGAAGTTTATGGGTGAAGTGGATCTGACAGACCAAATGATAAAGAGTTTCTCAGTTTTGAGAAAATCAAGAAAGGCTTTGGAAAAAGCTGTTTGGTTTTGAACTTGAAATAAGTTTATTGAATTCATTTATCATCATCATGAAAGCCAATCCAAATGAAAAGCTTACGTTTCTGGATTACAGGCTTGAGGTTGCAAGGAAGCTTATTGGAGGTCAGTCATTTCGTTGCAAGATTGGTCAACGCATGTGCCGCCCACAAACAGAAATGGATACATTACGTTTGAATGGCCAGTTCCATGCACTGGAATATACTGATTCAAGGTTAGATTGTGTTGTGTGTGCAAAAGTTGTTCAGCAACAGTAGCTTCACAAAAACAGCCGAAACAAGTCCAGTGTTAAGTGTAAATGACTGTAAATATCAAACATTTTTTGAAATCGGCGGCCATTCCAAAAATTAGATTTTCTTGAAACTCTGCATACAGCTTCCCTATACCTACCTATGAAGAACCACCCATATGATTAGGTGTGGAAGCCTTTGGTTTCCATGGCAACGCACATGCCTTATTTTGGGCCAGTTTTGATCAAAAACACTCCCAAATTTCCAACTTTTTAATACCTCACTGTAACTAGGTTACCTAATGCCTGAAAATAATTTTAATATCCTAGAAAATATCAATCTTTTGCTATTCGTTTGGTTGCCTCTGTGTCTCAATTGTTGCCTTGGCAACCGAATACAGGTATTTTAAACATTACATGGTTTTCGAGTTTTGAAAATTGCTGAATTTTGACCAACTTTAGGGATCCATAACTCTGGTGGTAACGCTGAAATCGTAAAGCAACTGACATCATGTGAACACTTTATCTTAGCCTTTGCCAGGAATTGTTTTATATTTTTGGGCAATCAAATAATAACGATGTCATGCTGCTTTAAACTAACCCATCTATTGCAATTGCAGGAAATATGACCTCGCATTTTGTTCTGATTTTTATGGTTAAATCCTCTTTACTTGGCTTGAGAAAGTCATGAATAAGGGCTCTAATGACAACAATTTATGTTTTTATCAATTTAAAAGAAATATTGATCAGTTAACTGACGGGTCTTGCAACTGAAATATGCTAATTAGTGAATTAGCCTGCTTCGACCCCAACTTTTACTGCATCATAGTTCCAAAATTTTCAAACACCACAACGTAAATTTAGCACTATAAGTAGACTTACCTTGACCCAAAGCAAAAATATATCATCAAAGAATAATTGTTCTCCATGTTGAAAGCCGCATTGGCAACCGAATCAGTCCAAGAGAAACGTGACAACGCCAATGAGTCCAGCTTCTGAGTTACTCGATAATGCTTCATAAGAAGTCTTAGCATATCCATCAGAGGTCAGTAAAGTCCATAATCCTCTTTGAAGAAGCCATTTCAGGAGGAAAAATCAAGCGAAAGCTACAAAGCTCGAAGACTTTAAAAATATGTACCGCTGACCACGTCAATAATCACTCAAGGCTCACCACAGGTAACCCAGATATTCCATATTTGGCTTCCGTGTTATTGCCATTGTCATTGTCACTGTCATTGTTATTGCCATTGTCATTGTCACTGTAATTGTCATTGTCATAGTTCTCCGCTTTTTTGGGGGGAGGGAGGCGCAGGAAAGGAAGGAAGAAGGAAAGGAAGGAGGGAAGGAAGGAAGGAAGTAAGGAAGGAAGGAGGGGGGCATTGGGGGGTCTGGCCGGTACACCGCAACACTGCAAAGAAATAAATGTCATCACCGCAACACCGCAAAAGGAAGGAAGGAACTGTTTCATTGCAGTCTTCTTGGTATGTGAAACTTATGTGTGAAGAGTTTGACTTAGAGGTAGAGGTTGCTACTGGAAAACGAAAGGCTCCATATCTTCAGGCATTGCATGCCCTTGTAATGCTTTGACCTTGCAAGTCGTCCTGATAAAGAAGTACAGTACACTGTACAGTGAGAGATTGAAAAGTAAGTAAAGTGAGAGATTGAAATGGAAGTAAAATGCACTTGGTTTATGATAATACTGAATTCCTGTCGGACTATTATCAAACACTTGAGGAACCGTCCACAAACGTACGATAATAATAGGTACAATATCTGAAAATTGTATCGTGATTCCGTTATTAATCTTAACATTGTTGTGTTTCTCAATTTAAGGCAAAATTTTTGACAATTAACGCTAAGCTGATTGAAAGACACTTTAGGACACCTAATCAATAAAACTAAGCTATCACTAAATACCCTAACACTACTAAATCACATGGTTTGAAAGAAGCCGAAGCATCTGGTCAGAAGCATGTGCATCGAACTGAAATAAATATACAGGATAACAAATTATTTATGCAATTCAGTGTAATCTTCAGTCAAATTTAAACATGACTAGTTGTACCGCCGACACAACAGAAATGCGGATCTAGACCTTTTGAAAGGGGGGTGCACCATTTTACAAAACACAGAGGGCATAATTTCCTCAAGCCCCCTTCTAAAGTAACATCACAGGGCTGTAGCAAGCCATCAAATTCTGAAAGGCTAAAACAACCTATTATATAGTTATCCTTTTTTCGCGAGCGCAGCGGGCGCGAAATTTGGGCTAAACAATTACGATAAACTGAAACCAACCAACAACAAACATTTAGAAAGTAATGCTTTGGGAAATGGGAAAGTATACTGTTCTACACGTTTAGACAAGATATAGAGAGTGAGTGAGAGAGAGAAAGAAAGAAAAAAAAATAAGAGGACCCAACTGAAAAGGGGAGGGCACTGGCCCCCCTGGACCCCCCCCCCCCCCCCTTGGATCCGCCACTGGATCCCCACCACCGAATTGATCCCCAATTACCACGTTGTCATGCAAATGATCCTGAGAAAAATCATTGAACCTGTGCCGCATATTCGGACTGCAGAATACACTGCTGTTTTTTTTCTCATTTTTACTCGAGTACCATCTCCCTCCCTCCCTTCTTTCCTGAGGGGGACATTGGGGTTTGCGGTGGTGCGGTGTTGGCCTTTTTTAGTTCGCTGTTGCGGTGAACGAGACTGAAAAAATGTGGTGTTGCGGTGATCACAAATCTTGCGATGTGCAGTGTTTACGTTATTTTGAGTGCGATGTACGGTGAAGCGAAATTTTTTTGCGGCATTGCGAGTTTTAAGGTCCAACAAAAATGTTTTATCACGTTCCTCTTGAAAAAATGCGATGACAGTGTTCCGTCGAGAGGAGTATTTTTTGCGGTGTTGACATTTATTTCTTTGCGGTGTTGCGGTATGCCAGACCCCCCAATGCCCCCCTCCTTCCTTCCTTCCTTCCTTCCCTCCCTCCTTCCCTCCCTTCCTCCCTCCCTCCCTCCCTCCCTCCCTCCCTCCCTCCCTCCCTCCCTCCTTCCCTCCCTCCTTCCTTTCTTCCCACCCTCCTTCCTTTCCTTCTTCCTTCCTTTCCTGCGCCTCCCTCCCCCAAAAAAGCGGAAAACGAAGCCAAATGGTGATGACATTTATTTCTTTGCGGTGTTGCGGTGTACCGGCCAGACCCCCCAATGCCCCCCTCCTTCTTCCTTCCTTCCTTCCCTCCCTCCTTCCTTTCCTTCTTCCTTCCTTTCCTGCGCCTCCCTTCCCCCAAAAAAGCGGAGAACGAAGCCAAATATGGAATATCTGGGTTACCTGTGGTGAGCCTTGAGCCGGATTATTGACGTGGTCAGCGGTACATATTTTTAAAGTCTTCGAGCTTTGTAGCTTTCGCTTGATTTTTCCTCCTGAAATGGCTTCTTCAAAGAGGATTATGGACTTTACTGACCTCTGATGGATATGCTAAGACTTCTTATGAAGCATTATCGAGTAACTCAGAAAGAGATGTTTGAAAGTTGCCGTGTGAATTATGAAGCTGGACTCATTGGCGTTGTCACGTTTCTCTTGGACTGATTCGGTTGCCAATGCTTTCAACATGGAGAACAATTATTCTTTGATGATATATTTTTGCTTTGGGTCAAGGTAAGTCTACTTATAGTGCTAAATTTACGTTGTGGTGTTTGAAAATTTTGGAACTATGATGCAGTAAAAGTTGGGGTCGAAGCAGGCTAATTAGCATATTTCAGTTGCAAGACCCGTCAGTTAACTGATCAATATTTCTTTTAAATTGATAAAAACATAAATTGTTGTCATTAGAGCCCTTATTCATGACTTTCTCAAGCCAAGTAAAGAGGATTTAACCATAAAAATCAGAACAAAATGCGAGGTCATATTTCCTGCAATTGCAATAGATGGGTTAGTTTAAAGCAGCATGACATCGTTATTATTTGATTGCCCAAAAATATAAAACAATTCCTGGCAAAGGCTAAGATAAAGTGTTCACATGATGTCAGTTGCTTTACGATTTCAGCGTTACCACCAGAGTTATGGATCCCTAAAGTTGGTCAAAATTCAGCAATTTTCAAAACTCGAAAACCATGTAATGTTTAAAATACCTGTATTCGGTTGCCAAGGCAACAATTGAGACACAAAGGCAACCAAACGAATAGCAAAAGATTGATATTTTCTAGGATATTAAAATTATTTTCAGGCATTAGGTAACCTAGTTACAGTGAGGTATTAAAAAGTTGGAAATTTGGGAGTGTTTTTGATCAAAACTGGCCCAAAATAAGGCATGTGAGTTGCCATGGAAACCAAAGGCTTCCACACCTAATCATATGGGTGGTTCTTCATAGGTAGGTATAGGGAAGCTGTATGCAGAGTTTCAAGAAAATCTAATTTTTGGAATGGCCGCCGTATATTTGATATTTAGAGTCAATGACACTTAAGTGCTCGGTGTGCAAAGTTCACCTTTGTGTAAACAGCCAAAGGTCTTGTTGGAACAAATGGCATAGTGCTGTTGAATACTGGCAGTAAAGACTGTTAAGAACCAAAACCCTTTATTATGTATTACAGGTAACACTAGACTAAGTCATATTTGTATAAATGTATTGATGGCTTATTATTTGTGACCCGAATAGCATCTCAAATATCAAAAGACATTTTCAGTTTATATATTTTATTGTAAAAAACTGCCGTTTGTAGCATTTATATGTTTGTAACATTTATTTCTTGCATTACATTTTGGAATATCATCAATAAACAGAAAGTGCTTCTCTTTGGCATCATAATGATATTATAGTTTAGGGGGTGGTAAATAGTAGTATAATGAAGATACTAGACAAAATCTTAAAAGCGGTAGCTGATCACTGATTGCTGATCATTATGAAAAATCAAACAATTACGTTATCCTTCCCTTGCATGTGGCATTTTGAAAGTGGCTTTTAGCATTTTCAACAATACTGATATATTGCATTTCTAACCTGTATGTGATCAGTTCAGAACCTTCAATACTACTTGAAATATTTTAATGACAAAAAAAAAGCATATTTTTCTTTGCAAAACAAATTGCAACATTTTGCTGTTTGTAACATTAAATTCAAGCAACATATTATGGGATATAATACAATAAACATGAAGAACATTCAATGGGCATTATAGTGATATATAGTTTAGGGGGAGGTAAATAGGTAAATGCAAGGAAGATATAACCACTTTTGTTACTTTGGGTCAGGTCATATTTGTAAGGCTCCCAGAAACTTGGTAGTTAAGGTAATTCCTCTGTTTTGCACCGCGCACGCCTACTGCGCATGGTTCAAAAATCATAAATCGCGACTTTACAAGCATTTTCTTTCAAGGTATAATCAAAAAGGATACAAAAGTCGATTTTGGAAATTTTTCTAATCTTTGGTGCGATAAAAAGCAAGTTTTGCGAAACTCGCCCCATTCCCTTCTCGAAAAAGTGCCGTTTTTAGCTCTATTATGATGATGTTTTACAAAATATCTCGCAAACGAGCACCGTGACCCCCATTTCTTATTTCAAAACTTGCATTCACGCAATGATTTACACAACATATTTGAAAATTAAGAAAATCTATCGATAGGAACATGGAAAACTTTGACGCATTTTTGTGTATATTTGAGCCCTAGAAAGCCAAAAATCGAGCTCGTACTCAAATGTTTGTCGAGTATGTTGGGACGCTAAAAAGCTGTATGGGCTTCCTGTGTTGATGGGTGGACAAAAACAGTTTGCATGCCTACCCAGACAAGGGAACTTTAGAACTAGACCCCTCCCCAGTCGGGTAAACACTCGGAGTAAGCCCTCCCTGCTTAGGAAAAAATTGATGGTTTCGAATTTCAAGTTTCGATGATAATGAAGCTTTAGAAAAAGGTAAGCAGTTTAAAATGTCAATTTTCATTTTATGACATTCTCCGATTATTAAACGAAATTTCAGACATTTTCTAGGCCAAACTCATCAAGAAGAAGGTGCAAAACTGAAAAAATACAAAAATTAAAGATTTTGCCATCAATTTATGATTTTTCTTTCCAAAAGAAAATCAAAATTATGGACAAAAAACCCAGACCACAGTTGTCAGTTCTTCAACCATTTTCATGGATTTTTGTGGCTACACCCCTAGGCAAGAGCCACTATGTCATCATGTAGTGCAAGTAGGTGTGTAACTCCACAGGAAGCCCAAAAGTGCTCCATGTATAAACTTCGGAACCAATCAGCAGACATTATATTGCTCTTCATCTGCTCTTCATTGCTCTTAACAATGTATAAACTTCGGAACCAATGAAAGCTCAAACTAGAAGCACACGTGCGTTTACTTGTGCCCTGGGAGCCCCTTTTAGGAGAGGCTTTAATGACCGGCCCCGTTCGTACTCTTCCCCGAGCCGTTTCACACATTCTTCACTTAACCGTAACATAATAAAGACCTTTTTTGACCTTTTTAAAGAATATCTGATTAGTCAATTTGTCTGTCAGCAGCTATTAGTGTTTGCCTTTGTCCTTCTATTATCATGCATGGGTATTAGATATCTCCAACATGCAAAAGTATACCAGTTTATTCAACTTTTTATTTCACTATATATCTCAATTGTTTGCTGTAAAGACTTCTACAACGACGTTTTTGACACAATAAACCGTGTATTTTTTCGTTCATGTTTCAGATGTTTTATCCATTACATGACCAAACGCATCAGGTCAAATAGAGCCTTGGTTCCATGAAAATATATAAATAAATTGTCTGGCCAGAATTTTGGTTTTAAAATTCAATACAAAAACATCTCAAGATCTCTTGAATGCTTGAATGAAAAATATAATTGACTTGCCTTTATAAGCGTTCGTTTAGCAACATGTAGGGTGAGAAATTCGTAGCTTTCCAGCTCAAAGGAATTGCTCTGAGTCGCAAGAGCTTCATTTTCAAGTACTCCATTGAGAGTTCGATATTTGGTCAAAGTATTGGAGATCAAGCTCAAAATAACAGCCCATTCTGAAGCTCTTATAAGTGTCTAGGTATATCTCGAGTTAAAAGCTCCATTTTCTATTGTCTCACTGCTGGAAAAGCCTGTCTCTGAAAGCTATTTTTTGGGCTGTCCACCATCTTGCATTCCTAAAGTTCCTGACTGGCCTTCACTTCGAAGACCTTCGAAGAGTTCACACTCGCTCAAAGGTGATGAATGAAGGGCATTGTTTCTTAGGCTCTTAACCAATCAGGAGCTTTAACACGTGACCAATTGCGCAAGAAAGGCCTCTTCTGGCGACGAACAGAGAAAAAAAAACATTTGCAGTTTATAACTCGTTCCCGGCCTATGGCCTGGGCACGAGTAATACAGAATTTTCACTCTTACTTCGTGATACCGATGTCATGATAACCGACACCAAATGATACCTCATGGTGACTGAACACCACAAGCTAAAGTAAGTGATGTTAAATTTCAGAAAATTTACCTCTATTCTTTATCACAGCTTTCATTTGTCTTTTCTAAACAGTCAAATGAAAGGTTCTGCAGTTTCATTCAACTTTTACGCGGATATTTTATACGCCGTGATAATCAGCTATTGAATAAAGCTTATAATCAAAGTTTCGAATAAACTGCAATTTTCGTACAATAGTGAGTAGCCACATGTACTCATAGAGAAAACAGCAATCAAATGAAAAAATCTCAAAAACCGTAAACAGCAACGTACACAAAATAGCGAGCGTAAATGATCGGTTCGTGTTGGTCAAAGGAGTAAACTTCTAGCAATAAGCGACATATGCGTTCATTTGAATCTCATACTGAGAAAATCGGCCAAAAGTAGCCAACAACGTACAATATCGATAACTCGAGGTCTTACCTGCATATTGGTGTTATAATAATATCAAACTGGGGACCATTTGCTGTTTCCCCGGGGCTGTTTCAAACACCTCAAATCATCATCTCCTTTCCTTGCACATTCACAACATGGCGCCGTGGCGCCAACCCTGCGAAACCACGTGATCATCACGTGATTGATCATTCCCCCCAAAAAAAGCACAGGAAACCCAGTGTGAGGAACGAAATGGAATTAGCGGGGTCAGGCCAAAGGTTTGTTTTTGACTTAGCCCAGCTGTGTTAACGCTAAACCGCCTTCGAGCAACTGGACCCCGTTTGCAGCGTTAGTTGGTTCGACGCGATTAGTAGGGCACCTGTGCCCGGCTATAAGATTAGAGACGTTAATAAAGTTATTATTATTATTATTATGAATCATTTTCTACGGTGGCCCACAGGGGCAAAACACAATGCAAAATTGCTTTGAAAACACAACAAAGTTTCGTGGAACACAACAATCTCTCACAGAACACAACAAAGTTTCGTGGAACACATCAATCTCTCACAGAACACAACAAAGTTTCGTGGAACACCGAACAATTTTTACAGAACACAACAAGACCCAACAATGTTTTACAGTACACAAGCTAGTCTTTCACAAGCAACTAATTAGTTAATGAGGATGAGAAATTTCTTTCAGATTTTTATATATTAATGTCGTTTTGGTTGGACATTTTTTAGGTCCGTGGACATGAAGCTTCAAAGTGGACGAACCGACACTGCTAATTGTATTAGTCTCATTATGTTCTATATTGTATATAAATGGTAAGTTAATCAAACGTTTAATAACGCTGCTTGCTAAAGAAATAATGCAGCAGTTATAATACATGGTACTCGGATTTCAACCTTCTCAATTCAGATATCGGAAAGGGTTAAAATTCGAACTATGTTCATATCTAAGCAGCCTGTCACGAAAACGAAAACCACGTTTTATGTCGGATCTTTAACGATGTAAATCAGAAAACCGTTTTATATCTATCAAACGTTTAATAGCGCTGCTTGCTAAAAATAATGCATCATTTAGAATACATAGTGCCACATTTCGACCTTCTCCATCCAGTCCATCCAGAGAAGAAGGTTAAAATCCAGACTATGCTTATATCTAGACTTCCAAGGAAACGATAGGTGTCAAAAGACAAGCACAAGGAAAAAGCATACGGACTTTAAAGACGTTTATCAGATAACTGTTTTTATTTATGATTATAAGTGTTTCATTTTAGAACATGTGTAAGAATTTTTGTTCGGGCGACGTTTGAACTCTGGCCCTGCCCACAACAGACGTATGCTTATACTTGAGTAAAAGAACGAAAAATTCGTCGAAATTTATCTCAATTTTCGTTATTGAAGCTCCGCGCCATCTGAAATGTGTGCATTAGCTCTGGAAATGGTAGCCACTAAGGTTCGAAATACCAAAATCCAACTCATAGCAATTTAAGTAGTCCAAGGTTATTGCAATGTTGCGCGCAACAGAACGGGTGTTAACCCCTGAAACAGGCGCGCGCAATGCCCCAGAAAAAGCTCGGTTGTACTTCTGTAGCTGTTGCGCAAAACGTTGCGCGATCTGTTGCAAGGTTGGTATGGCTTCAGAAAAAGAACTCGTTTCTACTTCTCTAACTGTTGCGCGCACCTGTTGCAGGGTCGGACACACGCACGATGCATGTTGTGTACAATGTTACAAGCTACAGGGAAAATAACATCTTGTGTTTTAATTCTGGGTTTCTACAAATTAAGTAACAAGCCCCATTAACAATAGCCCCAGCGCAGGTCGCATGAGAAAGTCAGAGGGGTAGTGAAGCGTTCTAGTTCTTTCCCAACCCCACCCCACCCCCTTCCCCGCCCAAAGATTGATATGGGATATTAAAATAGGTACCGATTATGATAAAAAACAGCTTTGGACATCAGTTCTTCAGTTTTCGAAATTAGTTCCCGTTCCCTAACCACAAGACTAACATCAAAAATAACGAATAAATCCAGGAGAGTAAAATCAGGTGACTGAGACTCCGCACACAGCCTTATAAAAACCTTGACGTGTTGTCCCCCATTCGATTTCTTTTAGAACACGATTCGAACGAATTCACCTCGCGCTGGAAGCAAATGAATGTAAATGTTCAAAATTGACGAGCGCGCGTAAGTGACCTGTGGTTTAAAAATAGCACAAATGCGGTGAAACATGTCAAATCACGTGACGTGCGTGTCTCAGTATGGTGCTTACTCTGGTTTTTACAATCGTGTAATTTTAGTTATCTTGACTATGTATAGGATGATTCGTCAGGCAGAGCAGTGAATCACTTGAAAGATTTCATCATGTAATGAAAGCACTATGAAAGATTTAAAAGGTTTACTTTTTTGTGTTATTAAGTTTCTAGGAAGAAATGGCATTTCCCAATATTTTGAATACGACAATATAAAAACTTGCGCGAGTTTGGCATTCTGCATTACGAGATTCTCTGTGGAGTTTTCGGGGATACATTTTGACGAGATCAGTAATAATTCAATTTCTCGTCTACTTACACAATTAAACTCAAATCGACCACCGGTAACTAACAAATTTGGTGTTAATATTGAAGAACAAACGCGTACATGCAAACAACTACGAGCTTTGTTTTAAAACGATGAGCTAAAAGTATCAATCCAAATTTTAAATCACCTTAACTTATAAAAGAACTTACCTTTGCTGATGTCTTAATCTGATTACGCTCTAGGGATATTCCTGAAATATGAAACGTGGATTCCAACTGAACATCTTCAGTGAGGCCGATCATTTAACTTTGGAACGGAAATAAAAATCCATAAGTAATAGCGTACGTAACGGCTTGAAGCTTGCTGTACTTAAAATAATCATGGAAATTTATTGACTAGATTTTGATTGGTTCTTCTATCTCCCTGGGGAATTGGGACAAATCGATGGAGTAAAACAATCGATGTTCCTGAAAACTTATTCTTTTATTTCCTCTTTCTATTTATTTACAAAACAGCTATATTTTGATAGCTGGACTCTGATTGGTTCATTTCTTTCCCTGGGGAGTATCAGCATTACAATGAAACTTCGCCGAATAGACTACCCCGATTAGTCATTAAATTTATTAAGTGTCTAGGTAGCGCAGCGGTCTAAGGTGATATCTAAAGGTATGGATTAGGGTCCGGATATCGTCTCCCTCCCTGGCCTTCGGGCTAAGATAACTGTAATATGTAGCACCGGGATAGCGTGGATGGGGCCGAAATCTTCATCCGTAACGTAAGTCGATTCGATGTCTCAGCTTCTCAGAATGTCTCGGGAGAATCGTCCCAAAATTTCATTTTCATTTTCTTTCTTTCTTTTTACAGTTATTTATACAGTTTTTACGATTATTCAGTCTGTTATTTTATTTCCGGGGGGTGCTCTTTAAGGGGTTACAGGTTCGATCCTCGTCAACGCCGGATTCTTTTCTGACTTCTTTTTTCTTCATTTTTTCCGTTTCTTTCCCAAGCTTTAAGTTAAAATTACATCTTTTTGAACTTGTTTTTAAATGTTTGGTGTTTTTGATATTTTTTCTGATAAACTTCATTTTCATTTTTTATTTGTAATTATAATTATTCATATATCTTACTGCATTGTTTCTGTGGGGTGAATTTCCTAGACATTACAAATTTCTTTCTTTTTTCCTTTTTTCCTTTTCTTTTTTCGAATGTCTGGACGTTTTTTCCTATTTTTTTCTTTCTTCGAATATCAGGCCTTTTAATATTTTCTCGCAAGTGATAATATTTTTACTTTTGAATACCTATTTGAATAATAAAATTGGAAACCATTTCTTACAAAATTCCTGACTTACATTAGAATTTGTCCCCGTAGCATGAATTCAAATCGCTTTGATTTGATTTTATGCGTCAGGTAGCAAATACATACAATTATTTTATCCTTCACTAAGCCCACACCATAGAAAATACAGCAAATAATGGCAATGTGTCATGGGAAGAGACAGTTGAATACCGCCGAATATACAACGGCCTTCCTGCTTTCTGATTGGCTGCATTTCCTATGGTGTGGGCAGTGGCGGATCCAGGATTTTAAGAGGGGGGGTGCATTTTTTAAAGTTGAGCAAAATTTTATTGGAAAACGTTTCTCATGTAAAAACGGTTGCCTGGGGTTCTCGTGGGCAGCGGGTACATTTATTTAATTTATGCAAGAATAAGATAATATGGACACTAGTGTCATGTTGGAAAAAAGATAAACAATATCACGAATTAGTTATTCGCAAATTAAGTTTTTTTATGCGCCGGCTAACATTGGCATTTCAACATTATTCATTCTCAATGTCATTAGTATTTTTTACAGGAGAACAATAACATCGCAAGGTAGAGCTCAGAGAATATCAGTACAGTGAAAATGAATACGGGTGCCTTTTTTCAATACTTACTATTTAAGATAAAATATCAGCAAGTTGCATTCGACGTGGATTGCGGCATGCAAAATTATCAATGATTTCATCTGTGTTTAACTTCATATTATAATGGATATATGCCATCAGCAGCCCATTCATTCTTGTCTCAGACATAGTAGTACGGAGTAGGGTGGACATGTGGGTGTATTTATGGTAATGAAGTGAAGATTATTATTGCAATTAGGATAAATGCGAAGATTGAGGCACCGCAAAACCATTAAAGGACAAACAATGTAAGATCTATTAGCATTTTATAGTCTTATAGGGAACCGCCGTTTTTTATAGGGTTGCGCCGTTCAGCTAACGACCTTCAAGAGCCTAAGGCATCAGCCGATGTTTTTTTAAGGGAAAAGGGGGGGGTGCCCGTGCACCCAATGAACCCCCCCTAAATCCGCCACTGGTGGGATAAATACGATATAATGCCTGGTTCACGCTAACGACGCGAGACGACGCAAGACAACGCAAGACGACGCAAGACAACGGAAAACCACGCAAGACCACGCACGATGACTCAACACAACGCATGCAAGACGACGCAAGACAACGCAAGACGAAGCAAGACAACGCAAGACAACGAAAGACGCGTACGACGCAAGACGAAGCAAGACAACGAAAGACGACGAAAGACAACGCAAGACGGCGCAAGCCCGCGCAAGAAAAATAAAACCTCCCGTTCTTTAATTTTGCGCTAGCGTTTATGCTTGCGTCGCTACTTTTACAAGTGAAAACACGAGCTTGGCGTTGCTTCGATAGTGAAAACCAGGCTATCGTTTTCACTGTTCTCCGATTGTGCTGTATGTGCCCACCAGAACGTTCCATTTGAACACGCAAATAGGGGTGAGGGAAGGAGAGGGATGAGGGAAAGAGGTAACAAGCTATCCCTGAGTTCCGAGACTTAAATAAGCATTAATCTTTATTTTTGAACTCAATATTTGCCATGTTTGAAAAAATCAGTCATTTTGAGAGCATTTCTAACAGGGTATATTTGGCTTTCAACCTGGAAATGACCGTTACTAGACATAATCCACAGATAATCAGACTGGGAAGCCTGTGGCAGCTGTGCTTGTGAAAGAGTGTTGCCCCGTGAAAGATTTTAGTTGCTTGTGAAAGACTTGTGTGCTGTGAAACTTTGTTGTGTTCTGTGAGAGATTGTTGTGTTCCACGAAACTTTGTTGTGTTCTGTGAGAGATTGTTGTGTTCCACGAAACTTTGTTGTGTTCAGTGAAAGATTGTTGTGTTCCAGAGACTTTGTTGTGTTCTGTGAAAGACTGTTGTGTTCCATAAAACTTTGTTGTGTTTTCAAAGCAATTTTGCATTGTGTTTTGCCCCTGTGGGCCACCGTAATTTTCAGTTGGAAGAAATCATTTCTCGTCAGATTCTTGCGAAAAAAAATATTGTTAACGTACGTGGGAAAAGCCGAAATTGTTCGAGATTCGTAATTTCGTTGTCCTGCTAAATGTATATCATTGAATTTTTCTCCAGAAATTAGCGAGATGAAAGAGTAGTTTTAGGCGGTTGTCTCAGTCCTGCTCTTGTTAGTTAAATCTATGCTTATTTTCTTTTTCTCTTTTTTGTCAGTGGTGAGTTTTTTTCCCCTTTAATGGCAACCTTGCTTGCAATGCCTATGGTAATTTTAAATCGATTACAAGGAGTAAACTGTTGAGAAAGTTGTTACGCTTGATCGAGTTACGAATATAGGCTTAGCGTCCACTTGAAATCAGAAAATGTTCAATTGAGTTGCGTCTCTTTTTCGTTTCGAAAGGCCCGGACAAAAGACTTAATTTTTCTAGTCTATAACATACTGCGCAACAAACCTGCACCGTGAACGTGCCCGCCCCTGCCAAGAGACCATTATATTATACTAAGAGAGCGAAATTCAGTATTGATATCTGTACGAAATCCTGGAATCTTATTGGGTATCACCAAGAGAGCATAAATATATTTATGCTCTCTTGGTATCACCTCGTATTGTATTATACCAAGAGAACATAATACTAAGAGAGCGAAGCTCAGTATTGATGTCTGTGCGATGTTCGTGGCTATTTTTAGTAACTTCGCCATCGCGCGCGCAAGGCTCTCAAACAGAATTCAAACGGTCCCGTCCGCGCGCACGTCAAAAATCAAATTCTATTGGTTGAGGGCCTTGCGCGCGCGATGGCGAAGTTACTAAAAATAGCCTTAGCCGCCACGAACATCGCACAGACATCAATACTGAGTTTCGCTCTCTTAGTATTATCATGGTCTCTTGATTATAGCCTGCGTCTTCGTTAGGCGTGCGTATTTAAGTGATTTTATTATTGAACTTGTGAAAAAGATGCATGACTATTTCGTGAGAACACAATGGTTTAGAGCTAGTGTACTATTAACTACAGTGTGGCAACTGTTTCACGGGTTTAGCAGGTTTAATTAGTGACCACTATTAATTATAGACATCAGTCTCCAACTCAAAATAATTAGTGCTAATATAAGGGGAGGAGTAATATGCATTAAGGCGCGGGTAAATACGAGAACTAATGCCTCCAATTCGGACTTGACGGAGCATGTATACAATTTGTCTGCGCATGTCTGTGTTTTGGGCTTGAAATTCATTTGCATAGGCGAATGCAAGAAATTTTATGTTGACACGGAATATTTGGCTGGCTATCTCGTTCTTCAAAATTATGTTCAACTACCGAAATACTGAGACAACTAAAGCATGAGCAGTCTGCCTACCGCTAGTGCGCTGTGGATAATTATCCAGATCGAAGGCACTCCAGATGGGAAAATATCACGCGTCAAAGTCAGTAGAAAGTTGTGGGAAGGACCAGAACTCCGCACTTTCGAGTTATAATGCTGGCGTTGAATTCATGTATAAGGTAAATTTAGTAATGGATGTCATTACCAACATGATACTGTGTGAATTGGATCCAATAAGAGTACTCTGGACTTCATTGATTGTTGAATAATTAGCCATGTTTACTGGAATCTCGTACTTTTTCGCGCAAAATTCTTGCAATTCATTCTGAAAATTTTACATCTTTGACGGCGCCCCCCAGCAAAATTATTTAATAATACACTTTTTCCATGCTTCGTTCTTGTAAAACAGAGCTTTCTTGGAGGAAACTCCTGGTCCCTACATGTGATTTCAAGCAATGTTTACAGCCGGGTTCAAGCCTTGTTAAAATTGACATATTTCGGTATAGCCTATATTTTATAATCTGCAACATTTATCTAGAAGTTAATGACCTATTTTTATACATGGTGAGGCATACAGTTTGTGCCGTATGAAGCAGCGTTTTATACTTCATGAAAGAGCAATAAATTCATCGCTGAAATTTGCATGCAAACAACGTGCTTGGAAACACGTTCACAAAAATACTTTAGATCACATGTAGGGACCACGAGTTTGGACTAAAAAAGCTCAGTTTTGCAAGAAAGAAACGTGGAAAAAGCGAATTACTAAATAAATTTGCTGGGGAGCGCAGTCTAAGATGTCAAATTTTGAAAGTGAATTGCAAGAATTTTGAGCGAAAAAGTACGACATTCCAGTAAACATGGCTAATTATTCAAACGATCGATGGAGTCTAAGGCCCCGTTCACACTACAGTTGTAGATCGATCTGAGTTCGATCTGAGATCGATCCAGGTTGAAGCGAACTAAGTGTGAACGCGCATCATTTTTCTAGATCGATCTGAGACCGATCTAAGTTGGCTCGCTTCAGATGGTGGTCTGAGATCGATTCGAAAGCGATCCAAGACAAATGCGATCCAGGTTGAACGCAAGCAAGGTTGCTTAAAAGCAGTTAAAGTATGAAATGTGTTTTTTTCTCTGGGCTCAATTTAACCCAAAGCTACCATAAAATATACCTTCCATTGTTTTTTATTTGCGATAGGAGACGTGCTTGATCTAAATTAAACTGAAACTAACGAAAAGCGAGACAATATATACACGAAGAATAAATGAATAAATAATATATATAAGTATATCAAGGTATAACATCTATTTTCTGATAGCATAGATAACCGGCTCCATAAATATCAAAAGATATTGTGAATGAATTGTGCTGACTGAAAAAATGAGAAACAAACAAGGAAACTTGCAACCTGTGACATTCTTTTTCGCACGCGCTTAACAGCAATCAAAACTGACACTGAACCCGACGTGCGTGCACTAGTAGAGCATTAATTACAACCAGTACTCCGCTAAGACAGTTTAAGACTACAGGCAAAATGAAAGGCGAAACCTGGTCGGATATGGAGACCATGGCATTAATTAATGCTTGGGGAGATGACCATAGCTGGAAAGAGCATATCAAAATCAGTAAAACTGTGATGTTTGATGGATATCAGTTGAAAACTCAAGGAGATACGAATTTTCAAAAATCGAAATCTGTTTGTATCTCTTGCATAACTGTAAATGTTTTCATACAAAATTTCGTTTTTTGAAAATTCGTATCTCCTTGATTATTTAACTGATATCCTTCAAACTTTACAGTTTTACTGATTTTGGTATGCTCTTTCCAGCTATGGTAATTGTTTTTAAGTTTGGGAACTTTTGAAATTACATGAAAAAGCCGTTAGTATAAAATGACTGTAGAAATTCACAAATACGTCATTTACACGTATAAGATTGCAGAATATGTCTTGGTACCAGCCATATTTGGATTCAGCATGAAAATTTAGTTTAGAATAGTTATGTTACCAGCCTCTACCCCAAAATGCCTTCTGCACTTTTTGCGATCGACTTTTTCAATTTTGCGCCTTGTCTAAGCGTCGTTCAATAGGGGAAGTGATCTTCTTCAGGAGCAATAAAATGAACTGCCGTAAGCTTCGTTTCTTGGAAGTATAATAGAATTCGATCATTCGACTAGTCACATTTCTCGTTCGTCTTCTCGACCACCAGTGGCTTGCACTCGTTAGAGCAATGCAAACTGCAGTGCTCTTCAACGTGAACGAGTCCATGTTTAATGATATGCAAATGAGAGCTAATTGAAATGAAACAAAATTCTATCGTGAAAAGTCACGATTTCACGCTCCACTTGCAACCATGCAGGATGAGGTCGATGAGGATGTAAACAGACCGTGCAACAGAACTGTGATATTTAAAGGTTTTCCAGTTTTCTAGTTCCTTTGTCTCCCTACTTGATACAAAAGAGTTTGTAAGGGCCTAGAGCGTATTATATACTTTAGAATGCGGGATTTTTGATAACGCAGTTATATTCTTAAACGTACTTTTTAGCTGCAAAATTAAAACTTCAGATTTCCAATAATAATTTCATTCTTGCATTGGTTAATTGCCAACAACTTGAACTCATTAGAATCCAGTCTTCACGGACATTTTGGTGTTTTGTATAATGAAACAGAACTATAATTAACGATTAGAAATCACAATTATTATCGGCAAAGTTGAAAATGAGACAAGGGGGACAGAAAAAAAGAGAGATAAGATTAAATTCACTCGTGCAAAAATTTCAGTTGGAATTGATCCCGAGACCTTTGGGTTCTAATTCCATGTCTTCCCGAATCTACCATAAGTTGGATATTTTTAGCTTTCTAATGTGAACGCGACCCCAAAGCGGACTGAGATCGATCCGAGATCGATCTGTAGATCGGTCTCAGATCGATCCAGCTGAAGCGATCTAAGTGTGAACGGCCCCTTAAATACCCTTATCGGGTCTAATCTACACAGTAACTTGTTGTTAATGGCTTCCACTGCTTATCGTACCTTACTGTTACATATAAATTTAGCGCCCACAATATTACTCGAAAGTGCGGAGTTCTGGTCCTTCTCACAACTTTCTACTGACTTTGACGCGCGATATTTTCCCATCTGGAAAATATCGCGCGTCAAAGTCAGTAGAAAGTTGTGAGAAGGACCAGAACTCCACACTTTCGAGTAATATTGTGGGCGCTAAATTTATATGTAAGGTACGATAAGCAGTGGAAGCCATTAACAACAAGTTACTGTGTAGATTAGACCCGATAAGGGTATTTTAGACTCCATCGATAGCCAGCCAAATATTCCGTGTCAACATAAAATTTCTTGCATTTGACATGCAAATGAATTTCAAGCCCAAAACACAGACATGCGCAGACAAATTGTATACATGCTACTTGACGGCATTTCAAAGTCCGCGCAATTAGTTCATGCAGTCCGAGGCGCAATCGAGGTTGGTACCCAAAACATTAATTATAGGTCATTACACCCTCCAAAGAACGTTTCTATACAAAAAGCACCAACTTCGGCAGCCCATAACTTTGGCGCCATTCATCAAAACTACCTCACAATTTCAATTTTTGCTAACTTTGGTGTGCTCTTTTCAAATATTGCATTTTTTGTTGCCGCTGGATAAAAAATTAAAATGTCATGCAAGGGGTGAAAAAGCTTATATCTTGCGAAAAGTTGACCCATGGTCTAATATTTGCAACAAGTTTTTCCAACTCGCAAATGTTTTGGAAATGTTTTTGCAACAAAATCATTCAATAAATGTTTTTGTCATGTGACAATTGTTTGGGAACTAAGCTGTAAAACGAGCAACATCTTTTTATAACTTGCTCTGCAGTAATGTTGCGCGACAAGTTGCTGATTTTGTTTCTCGTATTTACACGCCTTTAACGTGAAATAAGACTTTTGACGCGCAATATAACGAAAATCTCTATTAGAATAAACACTTCGTCCAACTTTTGTCGGTACATTTATTACATTTTCTAATTTATTCATTCTTTCACACATAATCCACACTTCCTGCCACTTAGTGGTATTTTTAGTCGTATATTACTGGTTAAGTTTAGAAAGAAAAGATTTGATCGATGGGCAGGAATGAAACACAGCTAAAACCTACATTATAAATACTACTTTCGTCTAGTCTTATGTCCTTTATGTAACTATGATATAGACTATTTGCATATTGCTACTAAAAAATAAGCTGATGCACCCTTAGACTCACTCTGACTCATCAAAAAAATGGCATCATTCGGTGGTGCTCTGTTTTACTGGACCAGAGTGAGGCGAAGGGCGTACCAAGTATGTAGCTTTATGAAAAAGGTCTGTTCGTACAGTACTTGTTCAGGGAGCAATGCCAAGAAATTAGCCTTGGAATACCTCCTCTTCCTATTTTCACTAAATTCTAAAATCAGCCGGATTCCCCTGTGATCTTTATCTCTAGCACAATCTGCACAAGACACATTCGTTTGACTGTGAAAAAGTCCATGCCGTGTTGTGTCATAGCTTTTTAATTGCAAAGACGTGTACCAATCACAATAACTAGACACAGCACAACGCAACACGGCAGGGACTTTATCACAGCCATACGGAACTGCTCTATCAGCAAAGTCTTTTGATGTGTGATAGTCTGTGAACTTTGCACATGGTACAACTTTTGCCTATCTTTCCAAAGTGCTGATAATATTATCAAAGAGCACCAATGACATTGCAGAACGTACAGAAACCTGGTCCTCACTTCACAAAGCCTGCATAACTTATACCGTACTCGTGAATTCGTATGTCATATGCGTCTTTATCGAAAACTAAATGAATATAATGGCATATTAAAATGTACTTGCTTTTGGATGTGACTAAATAGTGTTAAATCCTCTGAACACTCCATTAAATTTTTGGAGTTACGAGTAAGTTACGAACGCTTTGTGAATCGGGGGGGGGGGGATGGGGGGGGAGTTTAGAGAACGTGAGGCAGTGACCCAGTAGCAGTGCCTCTGCTCTCAAATCAAATACAATTATACATACAATATCATTATTCTCTCGTAAAAAAGTAATGTCCCGTGTTTAACGTGCGGAACAACTAGAGCGGATTTCGTATGACTAGTGTGAAAAGGCACCGCACGATCACGGCATGGTCACGGCAGGAATTTCGAATGTTTTTATAGACATCACGGCACTAACACGATCACAGCACGGCGCGTTCCGTTTCACACAGATACGAAATCTGCTCTACTAGTGTTTTAAGCACCGACTATTCTTTAAGATATATTGCACTTGTTTGCCATGTAATAGTGCCTCGTGTTCTTTCAATACTGGATTAGCAGTGCTGGCTATTTTACATTTGGAGCTACCTTCTATCAACATCTGTATAATTAACAATTAGACCTCGAGGCCGAATGAACTGCGAGTCAATAGCCCATGAGACCGTAGGCGGGCTATTCAAACTCGTAGTCCATGAGGCCGAGAGTTCTAATTGTTTTAGTATTCACCAACATATTGGGCCAAAGGTGAATGAGACTAAACAAAACAAAGAGAGAAAAATGTTTTATTGATATTATTACTCGCGCTTCCTCTCAACTCTATCACCAATAGCCCGAGGTTAGGGAGCCAATCAGAATGCATGATTTGTAATAGCCCTTATGTTGGTGAATACTAACACTGAATATACAGTTGATAGGACTTCAAATGTTTCACTAAGCAAATCTTTAGCTAATCTTTTCTCTTACTAAGCAAATCACCTCGATTAGCAAACTAAATGAGGGCTTAAATCACATGAAAAAACATGAGACATCAACTTTGATGCATGTCATTATCAATTTATCTCCTAATTAAAAAATATAACGTCACAAATATAAGATCGATAACATAATTATTGCAAATTCTAGATTATACCTAAAACTCTACAATTCATGATGTATGTAAATAATTGCTGAGTTCTTTTGTCCTATTGCGTTTTTGAATTACCATTATCACCCACAATTAACATTTTGGCTATGTTTTTCCAGTTATTACTAAATGGGAATTTATTCTGAGTAACGATAATCTCGCAAACTAGCCAGAATAAGAGGACTTCACTAATCTAGTAACATAGCCGTAAATTACACTAACAAGACGTTCTTCCGGTTAAATTAAAATATCCTTAATAGCCCACCTATTCATCTGAGACGTTGCTCTTTGAACTATTTCAGCAGTATATTATCTCAAAGTAATGGAAACCAGCTAAGCAAGTCCCCTTTAGAAATAAGTAAATATAGTTTAAATTTTAGAGGAGTTTTATACATTATGTATGAGTCTAAAGATGAAAGATAAAGGCTCTTACGATGTGTCGTGGTCTACAAATACAGTAAAAGATTTTGATCATTGACCTTCATGATCTACCACATCAACAAGATACGTCCAGAAGTTGGAGCATTTTAAGTTGGGAATTTAACAAGCTTGCCTAAGAAAATCATCGATCTTTAATTTCTCGTCGAACACGTTTGGAAAAGCGTCCAAATAGCAGTCCACCTAAGAAGATAATGGCCAGTGCTATGGCAAATACCATGAAGAAATAGCTCTTGGAGGGTGAGCTGCTGATGGCAAAGGCAATGTCACTTAATGATTCTGGTGGTGCAACCTGAAAATAAATAAAATAGTTGGAAATAGGAATCACAATCATTTCATGTCATGAATTCAACACTCAATGGAGAACTGGCATGACCGGGTACAAGTTTTCATTCAATTGCAAAATCGCCATTTCTGATACAAGAATTACAATTTTTAAAACTAATTCATCAAAAGAAAAATGATAACTTGAGCAAATTAAAGAAAATAATATGGTAGCTGATACTGGCATTACACTCCGATGATTTTGAACAAGGTTTCGAGTCGAGGCTATCAGCAAGTTTCTGTGTATTTCTTGTACCTTTGGCCCGATAGCCTCGTATTCAAACCTTTGTCCAGAGTAAATGGAGTGTATCAGCGATATCAGCTATTGACAATTGTCAGTACCAAGCTCTACGCCTATTGGGTAATAGTAAAAAATTCCGTCCTACAATTCATGCCCACTAGCGACTTCTAAACGCAGGGGCGGATCCAAGATTATCTTCAGGAGGGGTGCATCATCATATAAATTGGAAACTGTCAAGAGGATATTTTGGAAAAATATTGAGAAAAGAGGACTTAACGTCGTCTCAGGAGGGGGTGCGC